>BGPR01003498.1:0-135549 GCA_013235015.1 Araneus ventricosus
ATCTCCCCCAAGTCCTCCCTTGCAGCCTCAACGAGGCGAGGTGGTGGCACTGGGAGGAATGTGTGAAGTACGTCGGGAGTTTAATCTCCTGGTAGGGACACCCTAGCCGCGAAGGCCATTCCATTATGATCAACTAATGCTTGGCAGGCACTGCAGAAGTCAGAAAGGAGGAGCAAAGTCAGACTTCCACCTTCAGGTGCTCAAGGCACTTGGTACCAACGTTAGCTGCTCATTCTCTCCTCTTGACCATGCTTGGTTCGCCTATTATTTCTAATACCACATCGTCCGTCGCGCGGGTTAACAAGGGACGCGTTCGAGGCTTAGGAAGAGGGCCCAGAACGAAAAGATTGTTACATTCTCCTAATGCACCTCAACGTGTCAAACCTTTGAAAAAATTCAGTGTAATATCAACGGGCTTTGTACAAGTGCTACAAGAGCAAAACTTGACCAAACTTTAGATTTGGCTGATCACAATGAGTGCAAATTATTGCACATCAGGAAACTAAGCTGAAACCCATCTTTCAACTTAAAATTAAAGGTTTTCATATATTTCGTAAGGATAGGCTGAATAAGGGTGGTGGTGGTCTGCTTTTCTTGGTACGACATGTTAAATATAATGTCATTGATTTAGATCAATCTCAAAGTGACTCTGACCTAAAGATACAGAGTATTTCAATTAATTGGAATGGAGAACCAATTTCGGTTTTTAACATATATTTACTACCTAAATGGGAGAGGTCTGAGTGATGTATTATCACTTCTTTCAGATAAACAGACTGTGAGGGCGCTGCCGAACAACGGAGCGATATTGGAAGGGAAGTGAGGTGGCGAAAAAAGACGGGGTGACGGAGTCTAGGAGATGGAAAGAAGGAGATTGGACTGAGCTCATATTCTGAATGTGTTCTTTTAGTTTCATTTAATTAAGTATTTAGTTTCGTTTTATGTTGTGTTGCAATGTTTAATTGTGTCATTAAATGTCTTAAAAAGAGTTTGGGTTTTAGTATCCTACTAATGAGAGACAGATCACTGTCTAGTTTTTCCTTTTCAGATTTGTCAGCATGGTCCATAGAAAATTCAGAAAAAGAAACTGAAGAATTATCAAGATCGGACAAGTTTCTTAAAGACCAAATAGACTGTTCAGATTTAGAAGACGCGAGAAAATGCACAGAAAAGAAATCAGGAGAATTTTATTTTCGAAATAATTTCCTGTTTCACAAAGAAAAAGTGTTGGGAGAGTCCGTTGCTCAACTGGTTTTACCTAAGAAGTATAGACCTGAGGTTTTAAAGTTAGCTCATTGTTCAGTATTTGGAGGCCACATGGGCGCAAGAAAAATTATAGAAAGAATAAGATATTCCTTTTATTGGGTTGGAATGTCTATGGATATCAAAGCTTTTTGTAAACAGTGCAAGGACTGTCAGTTGAGGAGACGAATAAATCGTAAGGACACAGTTCCAATTACTCCTGTAGCAAGGCCGGAATTACCTCTACAGGATGTGAACATTGACATCATTGGACCTATAGATCCTCCTAGTGCAAAAGGTCACAGATACGTACTATGTCTGGTTGATCAGCACACGAGATGGGCTGAGGCACTACCACTGACGAGTTTAACTGCCAAAGCTACGTGTGAGGCTTTGCTAACAATCTTCATGCGCACGGAGGTACCCAATGTAATAGCGTCTGAAAATGGGACTAACTTCCACGCCAGTTTGACCCAAGAGTTCGAAAAGAGAATGGGATTCAGCCCTAGATTTTCAACGCCATTGCACCCCGAGTCGAATGGGTTAGTTGAGAGATTTAATCAGACATTAAAAAAATGTTACATCATGTCATTCTGGAAAAGCCACGTTCATGGCATACGAAGATACCGTTTGTTTTATGGGCCTATCGAGAAGTACCCAACAGCACGACAGGTGTAGCACCTTTTCAATTATTATATGGACGGAAGCCTGAAGGACCCCTATCCATTCTAAAAAACACATAGATGGCAGAAGAAGAAGGTTTACAATTGGACACAACGCCTGTGACTCTTTACATGGAGAAATTAAAGAAACAGTTAAAAGATGCTGCTGAAAAGGCTAAGTTAATTTCAACAATTCAACAAGAGAAGATGGCTCATCACTACAACTTCAGATCTACGAAGAAAATCTTTAATTCAGGAGATAAGGTTATAGTGCTGATACCTGACTCGAAAAACAATCTCTTAGCCAGATGGCAAGGACCATGTACCATCGAATCACGGAGGAACGAATATTCCTTTGTAGTGAAAATGCCTGATGCCAGCGTAAGGCATGTGCATCAAAATAAAATGAGGGAATTTGTCGCCTGTTCTGGATCGGTAAATGTAATTTTCGAATGAGAGAAAGAATTTGGTGACGTTGAAAGCACTCCGCTCATAGAAGACTCCTTTTGTCAGGAAATAAAGTCGATAACCTCATCTGACTTGTCAGCTACAAAGCGAAATGAATTGGAGATTATGCTTAAAGAGTTTGAACCTCTAATCAGTAGACCAGTGCAACCAGTCGCAATTGGAGAACATGTAATTGAGATTTTGCCCAATGTTACAAGACAGAAGCCACATTCTTACAGTGTCCCAATGTCTTACAGGAAAGAGGTTGACAGACAACTGAAAGTACTATTGGACCTAGACTTGATTGAACCTTCAAATGCACATGTCACATATTCTATAGTATGTGTGGCAAAAAAGGACACATCCATTCGAATGTGTATAGACTACAGAGCCCTTAACGCAGTGACAAAGGGTCCTAATTATACCATGAAAGACACACATGAATTGATTTTTACTGCGGGGATGGCTCAATGGTTGGATGTCTAGATTTGTTAAAAGGATAATATAGAATTAAAATGCATGATGAAAACAGAGTTTTAACAGTTTTCTCTACGCATAACGGGGTATATCATTGGAAGGTTATGCTTTTTGGCTTATCAGGAGCCTCGGGTACATTTCAGAAAATAATGAATAATGTTCTTCGAGGTCATTCTAGTTATGCTCAGGTTTACATCGAAGACATTATAGTATATTCTAAAACATGGGATGAACATTTAATCCATTTGAGGAATGTATTGCAAGAATTGGAAAATGCGGGATTTTCAGTAAAATTAAGAAAATGTACTTTTACAGCCAAAGAATTACAATTTTTAGGTCATAAAATAGGTTGTAGTAAGCATAAGGTGACGAGGAAAAAATTGCGACAATAAAAAGGCCAAAGACGAAAAAGGATGTAAGATCGGTCCTAGGCTTATTGGGACTTTATCGATCGTATATTTCTAACTATGCAGAATTTGCAACCCCTTTAACTGAACTAACCAAGGGAAAAAATCAGGATATATAAAATGGGGGAAACGCGAGGAGGAATCATTTTGCAGGTTGAAAAAAGCTCTGTGTGAGGCTACGGCTTTAAATGCCCCTGATTTTGGCAAACCGTTTGAAATTCATGCAGATGCATCAGACTATGCAGTTCGGTGTTGTCTAACTCAGAAAGATGAAAAAGGGGATTATAAACCAATCGCGTTTGTGTGTCAAAAATTCAATAAAACTCAAAGAAACTGGGCAACTATTGAAAAGAAAGCGTATGCCATATCATTCGGATTTAAAAAGTTTGATAAGTGGTTGCATGGGACTACTGTAGAAATCGTAACGGATCATAATCCTCTAAAATACTTAATCGAAAAAACTCCAAAAAGCCATAAATTAACTAGATGGGCATCAGCCTTACAACGATGGAGCCATAAGATCACTCATCGCCCTGGAATCTTAAACCATGATGCTCACGCTTTATCTCGTCTGCAAACTAAATGATAACAATTTTGTTAAAATATGTTGTCATCGTACAGTTTAACATTTTTTATTATTATATATGTAAATATTGTCAGAGAAAAACTCATTGCAGATCCGTTTTTCTCTTGGCGGCGGTGTGTGAGGGCGGTGCCGAACAACGGAGCGAGATTGGAAGGGAAGTGAGGTGGCGAAAAAAGACGGGGGTGATGGAGTCTAGGAGATGGAAAGAAGGAGATTGGACTGAGCTCATATTCTGAATGTGTTCTTTTAGTTTCATTTAATTAAGTATTTAGTTTCGTTTTATGTCGTGTTGTAATGTTTAATTGTGTTATTAAATGTCTTAAAAAGAGTTTGATTGTCATGAAATTTATTTTAGTATCCTACTAATAAGAGGCAGATCACTGTCTAGTTTTTTTCCTTTTCAGATTTGTTTTTTAGATGGGGACAGCTCGGCTCCTACACAGACTATTCTCTTAGTGCTAAAAATACCTTATGGGGTTGCACTGCCAATAACCAGAATGGCACTGAGTTACTGGACTTTGCTGATGATAGAGATTCTATGTTTTAAAACGATAAATCAAATACTCATTCCTTCTATAGTTATAGTTATGCCAGAAGCGTAGCACCAGATGTTTCTATTGTTAGCTCTCATCTGTTTTCTAAATGTAGGTGGAATGTTCTAGATAATATTGGTAGTGACCATCTGCCTTTACTAATCGAATATAATTCATTATTAAAGTCGTGTGATACCCTAAGGAAGTTATGGAATTTTAAAAAAGCCAATTGGGAACTTTATAGATCTGTTATTACTGAATCTATTGAGCAAACGACTTTCCCCGATGAATTGGAACCAAATAGGCTTTACTTTAGAAAATTAGCACAATGATGTCGTAATGCCAAGTCGGTGAGTTCACTTTTTGATGTTCCTTTTGTATTTGAAGAACTTGAATGAGTTATGAAGCAAATTGACCCAAACAGGGCCCCGGTACTGATGGATTGCACGGATTGATGATTACAAATATTGGCTCCTGTGGTTAACAGAAATTACTCAACATTTGTAATCAATCTTGGAGCATTGGGAGGTTTCCAAGGGACTGGAAAAGAGCCACTGTGATCCCTATTAGGAAAGTTAATAAACCAGCTGGATCCCCAGATAGCTATCGTCCTGTTGCCTTGACAAACATTATTTGCAAAGTTTTTGAGAAAATTGTGTTAAATCGCATTAACTTTCATTTGGAATCTAATAACTTGCTCCCAGCGGAACAATATGGTTTTAGAAAAGATCATTGTACTCAAAATCAAATACTGTTTTTACTCAACATGTGAGAGATGCACAAAATAAAAAAAACAACCGATCATACTATTGCGATTTTACTTGATTTGACAAAAGCTTTTGACAGGGTCTGGAGATATAAATTTATCCCAAAATTATATGACAGATTTGCTATTGATGGTAAAGCGCTTTTATGTATTTATGATTTTCTGAGAAATAGAGTTTTCAATGTCAAATACAATGGATCTCTGTCTAGAAGTTTTAGATCAAGACAGGGGATTCCTCAGGGCTCAGCATTGAGTTCTATCCTCTTTTCTTTATATATTTCCCGGATCGAATCTGTTATTGCTGGTTATTTCAGGATTGGTCTGTTTGCT
Source organism: Araneus ventricosus (assembly GCA_013235015.1). NCBI lineage: Eukaryota > Metazoa > Arthropoda > Arachnida > Araneae > Araneidae > Araneus > Araneus ventricosus. Next base: position 5,451 of record BGPR01003498.1, read on the forward strand.
GATGACATAATACTTTGGTGTAGCGATTTAAACATTGATAAGATCGAATCCAGTTTAAATAATACAGTTCAGAGTATACAGGATTTTGCTGCGGAAGAACGAAATTGGGCATACAGGTAGTGGGGTTTTTGTTAATCATGGTCGGGGGAAGCTTCTCTTAAACGAAGAAATGCTGACTACTGCTCAGTTTTCCGCTCCGAAATGATCGCCATTGATATGGCTTTAGACTTTGTTCTGGAACATGAATTATTCGGTGAGATATGGATTTTCTCGGACAGCCGAAGTGTTGTCCAATATCTTGATAATTGGACAGATGTTAGTGACCGGAGGGTAATGGATATCATTGACAAACTCAAAACCCTGTGCAATTCTTGTGTTCTTCATCTATAATGGATATCATCACATGTAGATTCAAGAAATAACGATATTGCTGATGGTCTTGCTAAAGAAGGTACTACCATGCCTCAGGCGTATGTAGAAACCTTGACCAAACCTGAGTAATACTCAAGAAGAAAGGCCTTTGTTAACATTTCTTGGAGGCATCCACCAACTCATTCATGGTATCGTAGTGAAGTCCCGGGTGATACTATCCATTTTAAGGAGGATAATAAAGACCAACCAGTTTTGGCTCGCTTAACATCCGGTCACTTAAAAAAACTCAAATTCTGTAGTGGTGATAAGAAGTTCAATATTTGCACAAAGTGTAACATGTTTGAGGCCACTCCGCAGCATCTACTTGACTGTGTTGCCTTGGTGTATGATGACCTGCGTAAGCGACCGGATTTGGTGTTGGAGGTGATGAAGGCGAACGACCTCATGGATTTGATCTGATTCAGATCAGAAGGATTAGAAAAAAGAGGAAGAAGAATATCTTAAATGATAGAAAACGCCCACCAAATATCAAATCAGTAAACAGAGGAGAAGAAATTTAATTTAATTATCAATAAACTATATATTTGCTGACCCAATAAATTATAATAAATTATTTCAGAAATATTTAAATAAATATAATCAAAAATTAGATTTAATTAAAAAATACTCTATTAAAATAAGAGATTATGTCACGAACTCAACTTGTTGTGTCATCTTGACGAACTGCAAGGAGAATTTATTCAAATAATTGTGAATAGTATATTTTTTAAAAAAATCGAACGTTTCAAAACATTAACTATATGGATAACTGAAAATATAAACAACGCATAGAGCATCAAAATAAAGTCATTTAATTTAATGAAATCTGGATATTTTAATGTACATAGGTAAATGGGAAATATATATATATATACAAAAGCAGAAACAGATGAAATAACCAGTTAAGAAAATAGTTTTAATCGAGGAAATACTTAAATCGAAGAAGTACAATTTCAAAAGTAAACTTTAGGAAAAGGACAAAATATGAAAAGCATAGATTCTAAAAATGATTTAAATATGAGAAAAAATAAATTCTATAAAATATTGAAATATGAGGAAAAACTTCACAAATGCGGTGAATGTCCCAGCGCAGCAGTACACCGAAAAGTGAGAGATATTAATAAAAGAAAACATTAAAATCACGTTACGAAAGAAAAACCAAAACAATAGAAAGGAATAAAACGCCAAAGTCCGGGAGTTGGTTCGGGGTTGGGTTTCATGTGTTTTGTTTCAAATGGACTTGGGCTTTTTGCTTTTTTAAATTGTTTCAAACTATGGTTTTTTTTCGGAGGTCCGGGGAAATAAACTCTTTTTGGCTTATTGCTAGAGTTACGTGTTCAGAGAACACCGAATTTTATGTTTACGCTCGTTCGGGATTTCCGTTGCTGATGACGCGTCCTGGACGTTGGCGTTTTGTTCCTTTCTATTGTTTTGGTTTTTCTTTCATAACGTGATTTTAATGTTTTCAATTTAATATATATATATATATTAAATTGAAAACATTAAAATCACGTTATGAAGAAAAAACATGTGTGCATAAAAATATGTGTATTTTGGCACCTCCATATATTTTCGATTTATTCTATATATATACACACTCACATGTATATGTATTTATATACAGGGTGAGTTTGACCTATTCTGCCAAACGAAAGATAGTGATAGAAGAGCCCATGAGGATCATAAAACACTATAGCAACAGTGTCCCAGCTCTAACTGTTTGAAAGTCATGGGGGATGAAATGATTTTGTTAAAAATCGTGAAGAAATCCAAATTTAAAATGTTTTGGACAAAAATGTTTTGGACTCAAAGTAAGGACATATTCTGAAAGAGCAGTTAAACTTCTTTAAGATGAAACCATTTTCATCAAAATACATGGATTTAAAGCCGAGTTATAAGTACCGAAATGGTGGCGAAATTCAAAATCGAATTGTCGCAAAAATTTTTAATATTCAATACCGCAAACACCGTGCTAGCTACAATTGTTCAAATTTTCCTTCTCCATTATATGATCTTTTGAATCAGCCCACCATATAAACTATATCAGTGTTTTTTATTTCAGGAGCAATTCAGTCTTTCGTTGGCAATACATCACTGAAATCGGTGTTCGTCGAAAGAGACATTCGACAAAAAGTCGCCAAGCGAACGATTGTGGATAAATGGAATGTATGCAAATCCGCCATTATGAACTATTTCTTATATGCAAATAGGTTGGAACACATCTGCATATCCTAAAAAGTATTGATTCCTATATCCCACGTTAAATGTTAAAGAATGAAAACTGAATTAAATTTTGAATGAGTTGAAATGGACCAATACACCTGAAAATATAAAGACTAACATAATTTCTTTGGTATTCGTCTATAGATTGTATGGACAGTATACACCTTAACAAGAGCATTGCTGTATCTTATTTCTACTTCTTCCAGTACAGCCTGCCCTTGTTTTCGATGTTGCCATGTCTTTTTTCCATTGTTCAAAGTGTAGTACTTGGGTACTTCATTGTGCAATAGGGTACGTGCAAACTCATCTTGGGTGCAAAGTCGGAAGAAAGATGCGGCTGTTGCTTCCTCAGGTGCTTGGGCACGTTAAGAAGGATTTTCGATAGTGAAGTAGACTCTCTGATCATTTTAAAGGTGGACGTTTAGATGCATCACGGTGGGGTGTCGCTCGTGAATCGGGAAGTCACTCAAACAATAATTGTTTGCGCTATCTAATGGGGCATCGATTGGTTGTCTATGATCATTATTTCTCATGGATCGGCGAAAAACGTGCTTTTGTCCAGCAAAAATGTTCCAGATTAACTTTTAATATTATATATATATATATTTATAACGTTTATAACGGAAGTAAAAGTTTTTCAATACAGGAAAATGCGTAATTTGTTTAGTAGTACATAATACAATCGTCATAACTCGAATGAAATTGCTAATCCCGGAAACTGTTGCTCAGTTTGATTGATCGGTAGTTGCAACTATTGACTTGTTCAAGAAGGAAAGGGATACTTGGAAAAGTGAAAATTTAAGTCATTTGAGAGAAGTAGTGCAGTACTATGGAACAAGAATAAAACCTTCGGTACTCGCAAATTGTGTGCGAGACATTAATCTTTGCATAAAGCCTGCAGAGGGTCGAAATATCTTTCATGAGGATTGCAGGGCTCCATTACCCGCTAAATTGTTTTTCAAAACATGTGCCTTTACTTTCATTCTTATTTGCTTTCTTTTCCGTTCTGGCAGATCGACGATCATTCAAAATGGTAGGAAGGCAGAAACTCAATCAACAAATAAGAAAAACAGAAGTATTCAGTACTGAATATCTACATAGTTTGCAAGGGTGAATGCGATAGTAGTTTATTTCAAATTTTATTTCGAAAACAACCAGACGCAGTTGTTTTGACAAACATATAAAAAAATTAAAAGAAGGTTATACTTATCATGAATAATAATTAATTCTAAGAAATGTTATAACGCCGAGTCATGTAGTTCTTTTGTATATTATGTCAATAACGTATGCATTTTCGTTTATTTCAATAATAAAAATATGAAACGAATATTTTGCAAAATCTTTCCGAATTTAAGTTTTAGACAAATTACTTCAACTTTAGTGTTTTATTTTTAATTAAAATGCCGAGTTCAACTCGATTATGTCTACAACGAAGTTTTTCCTATAATTCGCAAATATGGTAAAAAGCAGTTAATATATGGCCTCGGTGGTAAAAAGAAATTAATATGGTAAAAAAGAAAACAAAAAAGAACAAAATAAAGCTGAAATTATTTCTATTAAGTTCATACGTCAGAAAAATATTTAAGCATCTATGATCTATCTATAAAATTTTGAATCTTCTATTCAAAAGCGAATGAAAGAAAAAAATAAAATTAAAAACATCCGAAGGGCTCTGCAATTCATATTAGCTATGAAGATGGAAAGTGTCTTTCCTATTCTCCGAATAACTCTGCAGATAATTTTGACGATAGTAGCATCCATAGCAAGCTGCGAGAGAAAAAAGCTATAGCTTCTATCAGCTTCAGAAAACAATAGCTGATTTTTTCATACCTCAGAGTTTCAATAAGTCAAAAAAGACTCCGTGACTTAGAACTTTTTATTATAGAAAAAGCAGAAACAAATAAAAATAATAATAATAAAATTCTAAACACTTTTGTTATATCAAAAGCTAGGAATGTGATTTTTCAACATTTCGGACTCCCTAAAACCTGCAACTTTTTTACATAATATTCCCCTTTTTATATGCGCAAATAATGTTTCGTGAAATAATAAGAAAGTCAATTTTATATGCCATGAACAAATTACTAACGTTAATTTTTAATTCATGTTTGATTCGGCATTTTTCTGAAGCAGCATGCCTCCTAATTCCATGAAATGAATTTCAAGTTTGTCATGAAGTGCTAGATAAAATATTAAAAGTTATTGGTTTTTATTTTGATTGATAAATTGAAACAGGTATATGAGATAAATCTGTTTGTTATAAAATATATTAACATAGTTACCAAGACATTTGTATGATTTTATCTGTGTTAACTAAGGATTTATTTCAATATTTGGAGTTTCTATATAATGTCTATAGGACAAAAGTATTTTCGTTATTATTCGAGTGTGTGTGGCATTTTTTCGATGCATTAAGACAATTTTACATTTTAATTTTTTTCCATGTATAAAGATAATGCATTTTTTTTATTTTTATAACTCTAATGTATCAAAAGTTTCATACAAACAACTGTTTGAATTTCTTATTTGAGGTCTGTTTAAATTCATTCGGTCTGTAATGAAAGCTTCTGAGAGGTTATAGGAAGGAAATTAGGCAAGCTTTGTTCAAAAGAATAACGCCTATAGTTCTTCTTATACCAGATCATTGTAGATTAGACACGGATGATAATTTCTACGTGAATTATCTGTGAATCGTGTATTCAATCCAAAATAAAGAATAATTTAAGGCGGAATAGAGTTCACCTTCTTTTACTGCAAGATTACTGAAAATGTCTATTCATAAACTACAGGAAGAATTTCATTTTTTTATATTTGTTTTCTTCTTAATAAGGGGAACAAACAAATTGGAATGTACTAATCATTCCATGAGAAGTTTCTTATAGAAACAGTCCTCAGGACGAACCATCTTCAGAAGTACAAAATATAAAACGGAAAGTTTAAAACTGAGCTTGGAAATGAGATTTTATACTTCTATAGTTCATGCGGATCTGTCAGAAAAAAATGGATTTAAAAATAGTTAGCAGTGGAAAAAGAACTTTGGAAAAAGAAAAGTGGAAAGAAAGAAAGAAAAAACCATAAAATATTTACCACTGGTTTAAGCAAATAGAGACAAGTTTCCATTCTTCGAGCCATTGGTCCGTCTGGAACAAGGAAAAAACTATTAATTTTAAATTATCGTAATATTTCTTTTCAGTAAATGAACTATTTCTCTATGAAATTACAAATTATAAGAAATATTAGAGAGATAGCTTTATGCTCTAATAGAAAGTATGAATGACATTGCGTAAAATCAGTTGAGATTTGAAACGTATGCTACGCCATCTGATGCACTTAATTTTCCTTAACAAATATTTTCATTATAAAAATATTTGATATTAAAGTATTAACTGCAAAAAATATTAAATCTACAGGTTTTTTCTGACTTAAGGGAATGAAAACCACTCTGATGATTAGATTTTTTAAAATTTCGAAGGAACCTGAGAAGTTAAAAAATTAATATGTATCAGAAACGTAGAAAGTCAGCCATTTTTTTCTTCTTAATAATCAATTGATCATGTATGGATGATATAAAATTATATATTATTTAAAGAATTTGAAAGTGAGAAAAAAATCAAAGAACATGCCATGGAATATTGTGGTATTTAATATGGCGTTTTAGACATTTCAATAGTATAATGTTTCAAAAAATTTAAGAGCATGAAATCTATTAACATTAATTCTGATCGCTAATCTTACTAACTTGATTTAGAGTAAGAAGTGGATAATTTCAGCAGAAGCAAATCCGTAATTGTTTTGAAAATAATAATAATAGATAATTTTTCAAAAATTTCATAATTTAATAAAAAAATAATAGTCCATAATAATTTTTTGAAAAAGTAAGCTTTTCTCTAAAATATGTTTAGGATTTTTGTATTGAACTACATACAATTTTTATTCGAACTTTTAAAAAGCATTTTAACTATGGATAACAATGTAAGTATTATTTTAAAATGCAGAATAATTATTTTGGAATATTGAAATTCAGCATAATTAAAAATTATTCAGCATCATTAAAAAATCACGATATGAAATTAATTTTCATATCGTGATTTTTTTATTGATAATTCAAATAAAATGCTGCTTATTCAAATAAAGCACCCTTCTTCTTGCAATTCACATTTATTTTTAAACTAGTTGTTTCCATAATATCTAGCAATGACAAGATAAAATTATAATAAATTGTGAAAGCTGCCATCTATGATTTTAATAATATTACGTTTCTAGATATCCTTCATATATATTATTTAAAGTTTCAGAAAACTATTGTCTTAACACTAACTTTATTTAAATTTGCCTTATTTTTGAAAAATTCAGAGGTTAAAACAAAAATCGTAACAGCGTGAGGAGTAGAAAATAATAGAACAAGATTATAAAGCGAGCTCGAGAATTTGTGTTAAAAACTTTATTCTAACAAGATAATGCGAAATTGGACTGTAAAAATATAAATTGACACTGATATATGACAAAGAAAACCAGCGGCAGTGGTCCCTCCCTAGACTTTCTCATATGATTCCTAACAAAGGTGTCAACCTTCCGCTTAAAAATTATGAACCCTTGGTAAGGCCAGGATAGCTACCATTCTCCATACATATATATATATATATATATATATATATATTGCCGTCGAATATATTGTCGAAGACCGTTGCAAGGTGAAAGCGCAAAAATACAAGCGGGAGTAAAGTGCGCCAACAAGGTGCCAAAACGCAATAGTTTGTAATTCATAGTATGATGAAGAATACCGCATATGCAGTTTGAAAAACTTTTCTTCGGCCGATTGATTTGGTGCAGATCTACAATTAGGGTTAGTAGGTCACATAACGGATTTGTAATTCCTAAGTCATTTTCTTTTCGAGTTATCGTATTCACATGCATGCGAATTTGCAGACGGACGGACAGTCGACCATTTGACGGATTTGGTCCAAAATTTGATGAGGATCTACAATTCTGATGATAAAAGTGTGTACTGAATTTTATTTATCTAGCTGTTTACGTTTTTGAGTTATTGCGTTCACATGAAACCGGACAGACAGGCTTCATGTGGTCGGATTTCGTCGAAACTTTGACAGACATCTACAAATTTGATGTAAATGTAACATACCAAATTTTATTCGTCTTTATCAGACCGTTTTTGAGTTATCGCGTTCACAGATAGACCGAAATAATTCCAAAATTTTGCTTTCCGGACTCACGGAGGTTTAAAACGAAGAGATTCATAAAAATATTGAGAACAAATGTTTCGACGATTACAATATTTTCTAATTGTATACTTCGGATACGAGAGAGTAAAAAGGAAATTGAAATTTAACAGATTTTATAACAACACCAGATGTCTGTTTTCGCCAAGTGCAAAAATTGACCGACCAGTTATGACTTTCAATGATGCCTATTATAAAAAAATGAAACTAGCATTATGACCTCTTGAGACACAAATGTATGATTTTCGACCAATTTTCTCAAAAATCGAGTTTAATATTCTTCATAGTATTATATAAGACCATATGTAATTATTAATTAATATAATAAAAAATAAATTAATATATTTATCTATTAAAATTAACTATATACAATTAGTAGATGACGGAATGGGACTATACAAAGCCTTAGACAGCGGAATTTAAGGACTTTGAATGAGCAGCAATTTTTTTTTTGTAGAAAAATCACAAATGTCCCTAAATTCGGACGCGGTGTCTCAAGAGGATAAATGCACACGATTAGAGTTCTATTTTAGCAATAACAAAGCACAATTAAATTTTCACACATTCATACCAGTTATTTCTAAAAACTTTTAGCTTTTTACCTGAAATGCAGTTCATATATGTCCAGCACTTGTAATAATTTTGCATATTATTTCGATCAAACATTTGACCCTGTACGATTGCAAACATGCTTAAAGCGCACATCAACATCAAAGATTTCATTTTGCTTCTCTTGACGGACGGAGATACTGGTTTTGAGACGCTCCCATTTAATTTTATATACAAAGTTCCTCGAATCAAACTTTTATGCCTCATAAAACTAAGTAATTGAAATGGAAATATTATTTACTTTCATCTTTTATTTGTTTGGAAACTCAATTTCATGATCTAAAATTGCTTTTATATTCTTTTATGCTTCTGAGAAAACACTCCTTGCGTGTCAACAAATATGACATGAGGCTTACAAAAGTAAATACACTGGCAATAGTGGAAGGAATTTTTAGTTTGATAGTTAAAATCACATATCCAAGTTACATATAAATGTGAAAAAAGAATAGTTGCAATCATTGTTTTGTGGATGCGTGCAAAATATTTAATTTAGAGTAATGTAAAGTACAAGGTGAAGAAATATGCGCAACACTCTAATGAAACATGTGATGCTACACTCCAATAAAAAAAGCAGTTGTTAAAAATTTCAAAATGATGTCACTGTTATTATAACAATTAGAGGTGGTCTGTTGTTTTCCACTTCATTCTTAAGCGTATACCTTAAAATGAAAGCATCCAAAAATTGCATTCCGCTTCCTTGAAGGTGCGATCGCCAGCGCCTCATATATCGGCGAAGTTCTGTTTGTTATAACCCTGTATATGTAACCAGAGAATGAAAATTCTGATTAATGTTATCATGTCTAAAATACTGTTAAACATCACGTTTGATCTATCAAATATGAAACACTAGAAAAGAATTTTCCTGAATACGAAATATTCACACTTATAGAAAAAAGAACTCGCACACTTGAGATAAAATGTTAAATGCGCGCATTATTTTCTGGCATACGAAGATATCTTTTGTTAGATTAACATCCCTACAGGATACCAATTGGGAGAAGGCACAGAGTAAGTGTTTATGTAAGTGGCGTAGTGAGGGTAACTACCGCCCGGGTCATAATAAGATTTTTTCGCACACACCCCAGCATTAATGGCCTAACTTGTGTAAACACCGCTCGGGGCATCATATATTTCTGCTCCCTCATCGTATTTAATATTGTAAAAAGATATAAAAGCAAGATATGTGGGATAAGATTTTTATCCAAGTTGTCATCAGTGGCTTAACAACGCAAGGGGTATAGTTTTATCTTTACACCCCTCCATCATATTTTACTTTTCATAAAGACATAGATGTAGTAATGGTTTGACTGCATGGTGTCTCCTAAACTAGTGCCGGGACCAACAATATAACTCTTGTCCCCTGATCGCTACGCCACAGCTTTCTGACTTTTCGGAGGGAATTGTCGGTCTCACTTCTTGCTATATTCTATACAAGCTATATTTAAAAAATTGGCAGAATGATTATGCAGTCTTAGAAAAAAAATGTTATGCTGAGTTTGAATACAGTACCTCGTTTGCTGTTCTTAATTGTTTTAGAAGATTCCTAAAATGATTTAAATTACAATTAAAGATTGAAAAGAAATATTTTTCTTTAAAAATCATAGTGGAACTGAGTTACGTTACATTTATGTTCGCTAAGGTTTCTGTATCAAGAATAGAGAAGGTCTTTAAATAGTGGGAGAATAATTTAGAAATTGGATTCAAATCCGGAAATCCTATATTGATAACGAAAAGCAAAGTAAGACACAGGCCTGTTTGACTATTTATTGCTAAATTATTCAAAGAAATAAGATCCGAAATTGTTCGACATGAATGATTCTCAAAACCATAATCAAAAATTTAGAATCTGGTATTGAAGTCACCGAATATAAAATTAATAAATATATGTAAATAAATGTTTCAAAAGACGCTTTTGTTAGTGTTTTAAAAAGGAAAAAGATTTTTTTAAATCAGTCATCTGGATTTCAAAACAAAAATCTGAAAAAAGGAGGGTGGAGGTAGAAACGCTCTGAGGAAATTGTAATTGCTATAGTATTTTTAATTTATTTGAATTTTCATATAATTAATGTTTAGGAATATACATTTATTATAATATTCATTGAGGCTTTATATTTCCTTCTATTGTTTTCTGCGCCTCAAGCTTTCAAGATTTTTATTTCGACCTCATTACTTTTCATAACAAAAATTATTTGTTTTTTTTGTTTTCCTTTTTCATTTTTCCTATTTTTTAAATAGTATTTAAAAAATATTATATAATTAATATAATAATAATATTATATTATATTAATATATTATTATATTAATATAATAATATATTAATATTATATTATATTATACATGGTGTATATAAAATCTCTGACACATTTTGATGCTTAATAAGTCATAAAATAAAGATGATATATTTAAATTAATAACATTAATGGTTAGATAGATTGAAAAGATTTATGACCCTTGTCAATGAACTTCCACATGTGCGTCTTTCGTCACACAGAGAATATCAAGACGTTAGTCGATTTCACGCTAGGTACGGGCAAGCATGTCGGCATCAACAGCGGCTATTGTGGTTGTAATCCTGGCCTTTAGGTCATCAATGTTCGACACTTTCCTCCTGTAAACAATGTCCTTTACAAATCCCCGAAGGAAAAGGTTACATCAGGTGATCTGGGTGGCCAAAAAATTGGGCCACCTAGCCCAATCCATCTTCCTGTGAAATGGGCATGCAAAGAACTATGAACGATGGTATCCCAATGTGGTGGTGCACCATCTTGTTGCAAAAAGACATGTGGCTTAAGTTCTACGAATTGTGAAAATACGAAACTTTCCAACATGTGTAAGTAAATGACAGATGCAAGTGTCTTTTCAGTGAAAGAGAAAGAGCCAATGACGCGGTCTTGCATAAGTCAACACCACACATTAACCTTTGGGGAGTTGCTTTGTACCTTTATGGTATTCATGGGGTTTTAATCCCCATATGTTCCATATCCATTGTGGCGTTTTACTATGCCAGAAAGATTAAAACAAGTTTCGAGGGAGAACATTATGCGATAAAGAAATTCAGCATCATCGTCTATCCTCTTTAGCATGTCTGTTGCAAATGCCGATCCTCCTGGGCCTATCGTCCGGTTCCAAGGTTAGAACAATTTGAACTTTGTAAGCATAGACTTAATTTTTCCTAAGAACCTTGTGCACAGTTGAAACAGGCATATCCAATTCTCTTGCATCTGATCTCATAGATCTCTAAGGACTGTGTAAGAATGTCTCTCTGACACGCTCAACATCACTTCTGCAGTGACTTCCGGGACTCTTCTTATTTAAAACACTTCCAGTTTCGATAAACTTCCTTTTCCACTGCAAGATAGATATTGTTTCTCGATGGAGATCTTTCTTGTATACTGTTCTGTAATTTCTCTCCGTTTGCGTTATTGATTTAGTTTCGATGAACCACCATAAATTTCGTTATTTCTCTTGTAGCGTAGTCATTCTCCTCAATATCCGATCGAATAAAACATCACATCGAATGAAACGACGAATAAACACATGAAAAGCAAACATAACATTGCATTCTAATCGTTGTGATATTTATTGCGTCTTAATTTCTTTTAAATGTTTTTTAAATTTATAATTTTCCAGTTTCTATCAATTTTATTATCTTATTTTTAATGAATAATAAATTAATCTTTTTTTAAATTTTAATAATTTATCTTTAAAATAATTAATCTTTAATAATTATTTAATATTAATTACATAATTAATATAATAATATAATTATATAATTATAACATATAATAATTATATTATATATTATAATAATAATATGTTTACAAATTATTTTAAGTATATTAAAAAAGATTAATAATTTAAAAATGAAATAAAAATGATTAAAATTTATTTTTTAATCAATTTTTAAATCAATTTTATTTTCTTAATTTTTTTATGTTTCGTAATATTTATAATTTTCCAATATTAACAATCAAGTATTCACCAATAGTGGAGCTGCTTTCCTTTTTCGAGCAATCCGATGACGGAAATCGGTCACACGGGTTTTGAACATAGAGCGCAAACCACCTTGCCAAATCGAGTGGCATTCTTGAAGTTTAATTCCATGCTCCAATGAATTATAGAGACTTCACCATGAAGAAAATTGCCCTCTAATAATATTCCGGATTTTCAAGAATAAATATTCTAGTTCGTACATAATCTATATATTTAATTTTCTACTAGAATATTATATATATCGACTATATATTTAAAATTATCCTACAATATTATATATATTGACTATATATTTAAAATTCTACTAGAAGATTAAATATTCTAGTTCGAATTGGTGATATATTCCTATTCTAAGTAAAGTATTCTGTATCATTTATAATAATCTTGGTTTCTTATCTCAAATAATTTTTTTTTATCAAGACATGGATGCCAAATCATAAAACATAAAAGCGTGACATTCTAATGGAAAGACTCTATGTAATTATAATTTCAATCACATTAATAATATACCTTAATGAATATCCAGGAATTCTTGATTTGTGAAATTTATTGCGTCTTAATTTCTTTATAATTCTCCTTGATTTTTGAAAAAAATATTTTTTATTCCTCTCATAAAAGTGCGTTTATAAACATTTCATTTTTTTATTAATTTCTACTTTTAATCATTAAAAAATTTAGTAATACATTATTATAAATAATACAGAATAGAAAAATTAGTATTTCTGAAAGTGACTATCCAATGTCGAAAGCTGTATGAAATATATGAATAATATATAAATTGATAATTAAGATTTAAAAATAAGTTTTTATATTTTAATAGTGAAAAATATTAAAATATTGCATTTTCATTTATGGTTATACGATATTTTAGAATTCTATTGCACCCCTAAAATTGAATGAAAAATCAATTTAAAAATTCCATAGTTGCAAGCATGAAAAAACTCAAGTTAAGCAAACTCGTGTAAATATAAGAATTTCTTTCGAAATATTCCAGTTCACTACCGTTAAGATTCAGAAAGATATCGGCATTTCAAGAGCCGAATTGCTTTTGTTGTCTAAGAGAAATAAAATGATGAGGCTTTTCCCCCAAACGGATATTTTTTAATCTTGAATCTTTGAACAGTATTGTTGAATTGTATGAAAGTTGAATATACTGAATACTTATGCATTCGGATAAAATTAATACATTCGGTATGCAAATTAAAAACAAAAAAATTGCAGTTTGATGATTTCTATTCATAGATACAATTTTTTAAACTATCAGTTTGTTGGAAAAGGCTCATCATATTGTTTCTCTTAGAGAACATAAACATTTCAGCTCTTGCAATGCCTCTATCTTTCTGAATCATAACGGTAGCGAACTGCAATTTTTATATAAGCAATCCTTTATATTTAACTTTGAAATTAAAAAAGAAAAATGATGCTATGTTTCGCGCATGTGCAGTGAAAAATTAATTAATATAAATACTCACATTTCCTTTATTTTTCAATATATTCACTTCGAATTTCAATACAATGCTGTTCTAAATTATTGTCTATAAGTTTCGTATAATTTGGTTGGAAACACTACATATTATAAGTAAATTACATGTGGACAAATTTGGACTTTTTAAAGAAACCTTTATATCTTCCCAAATATCAGTGGTATTTTTACGAAAATGTCTATAAATATTATGCACATCAAACGAAGTCATTGATGATTGTTTCATCTCGTTATCAGCTTTTTGTGAAACGGGATGATTCGAAATCCCTTTTCGTCTTCATCACTTTCTACAAAATTTTACTTAATAATTCATCAGTAAGCGGCATCACTCCTGAATCAAACTTTTGATCCAATCGGTCAAAGAGAAGAGGACAAAACACACAACCAATTTAAACAAAAAACCCCGACATTTTGATTAAATATAAGATAAATTTAAATCGAACGAGTAAATAAATTAATGAGCATGAATTGTTCACATATGCATTTTATTTATAAGTATTTATAGGTATTCAGGATATGAAACATCCTGAAAATCCAATATTCGAATTTGAAGACTCAATTTTAAAAATATATATATATATCAGTTTGTGATCGAAACTCATCATTTAGCTTCTCTTAGAGTGCAAACGAAGTTCAGCACTTTGGAATGTCAATATCTTTCTGAAACTTAATGGTATTTAACTGGAATCTTTATATAAATTGTCCTGTATATCTAGGTTTGAAGTTACGTAAGAAATATTACGCTACATCTCGCATATGCGCAATAAATTGTTACCATAAATACTCAAATTTAAAGTTTTTTCTACAAAAAATAACTAAATTTTTATCTAATATATTGTCGAATATTCTGCTAGTTACGTATAATTTGGTTACAAACACAAAATGTTGTAAGCAAAAAACATCTGTGAAAATTTGGGTTCTTTTAAGAAAAAAATATTATATCTTCCAGAATATAATTTCTATTTTTAATAAACTGTATATATATATATATATATATATATATATATATATATATATTGCTAAAAATATATATTGCATAAAGCTGAAAATACTGTCCTTTACCCCGAACATTATGATAGACCAAGAATTCTAATGAAACACAAAATATTAGAAATAATTTTACGAACCTAAGACTGAGGGATGCAGCCAACGGGAGACGTGACAAAGGAATGTACCTAGCGCGTCATGAAGGGATGATCAAAAAAGATGAAAGTGATCTACATTGAGAAAACGATGATGATTAAAGATATGATGATAAAAAGGAAAAGAGTGTATTTAAAAATTAAGGTACGATGATAAAAAAGGGAAAGAGAGTATTTAAAAATTAAGGTGGAAACGGTAAGTGTTAAATAATATTTGAATTTGAAATCCATTAATAAACGACTGAAAGATGCGTTTTCGAGGTAATCACATTAGACCTATCTGGCTTGAGAGACCCTACCACAGTATTAGAACTGCGCCAGCATAGTTCTAATATGCAATCCTTTACTTACATCTTAAAGTCAATAATTAAAGGTTCGTTGAAGGAGGTAGGAATTTCATTACTATTAAGGCTATTTATAAGGTGTCGAATTTGTTTCTTGATTGAATTTTTATCGCTGCATGTTTTGTTAATTCTTATGAGTTGAATAATGATAAAGTTTTCGTAAATTTTAAAAGAGATGTTTCAGTTCCAAAAAATATATCTATTGGCATTGGATTTAAACACGTTTCTTTTGTCATAAATATCTATTTTTAAAGTATTTTGGCAATCAATAATTAAGTCCAGAAAAATAACTGGTTCTTGATAGCTATTGGTTTGGATTAATTTAAGTTTATTTGGATACAGATTATTATTAGTTGTATTGAAATCTTTATGGTTAAAAATAATAAAGTCATTATTGAATATAAAGTCTGAATTCGTATTAATAGCGATATTCCGTTCAAAAATTATAGAAATAAATTGGCAAGTAGAGATGAATAACTGGTTCCTTGTGGGATGTTTTATATATATATATATATATATATATATATATATATATAATACTAATAAAGATGAATGTCTGTCTGTGTGTGTGTCTGTTGGCGGTGTACAGAACAGACCGTATAACCTAGAGCTACCAAATTTGGCACAGATATACTTTGGATGCTGAAGATGTGCACCTCGGAGCCGTTTTCTAAAATTTTAATTCAAATTTAAATTATTTAAAAATTAAACCATATTTCGTCATTTTTTGCCATTAACTTCTGAATGAATTGATTAACAAAGAAATTTTTCGTGTCATTTTAATGAGCAAAAAATTATCTTTCCAATGATACCAGTTGTATTATTGTAGAAATTTTTATCTGTTTTTTATAAATTTTTAAAGTCATCGGAAATTTAAGGTCGCTGGTTGCGAGAGTAGAAATTGACGTAAGGGATTCGGGGCGTAGCTCCTGAAATGACCGCCAGTATCTTCAAAATTATTATAGATGTAATCGCTTCGGCAGTTCATATACTTAAAATGAAACGAAACAAAGAATATTAGCATGGCTCTTTCTAAGGATGACACGGAAAATGGTGAAGCGTTCCACATTTTTAACACTGATCTGAGAAATGCGTTTCAGCTCCTAGCCTTAAAGAGTTTATTCTAAATCTAAATTTAGCCAAAACAATTCTTTGAAAATCCTCTTAATATTAAAAATCACAAATTTTAAGCGATCCAGATAAATTTTATATAAATAATTCCCCTCTTTTCAGCATTCTTTGCCCCCCCCCAATTTTCTTTTGCCTGTACTCCATCACAACTTCTTCAAACATTCCTTCCCATTGTGTCGGTAGCGTAGCGGTAGAGTATCTTTCTTCCACCATTACGCCTCGAGTTCGAGCCGCGAGTGGATTTTGTCTTCGTCAGAGTCAACAAATACTTCGTCATCTTTCCCCCTTCTTTTTTGCATACCTAAAAAGAAATATTAGATTTTAATTTTTGCAATACTCTCATTTAGCTTTTTCTTATTTTATTTAATACTATTTTGTCTCAGTGATTTTTAAATATTTTTTTAAGTTTTAAAATTGTCTCCTCATCTAAATTGTTCTCAAATTTTACAAACTTTTAACATAATGTATTTATCGGCGATTAATTAAGCCTAATAGATAGCTTTAGAATAGTTTGTTGTTTTGTTAGGCACAGAATAATTATTCAAGATTTGGTTTTTTTTCGCAGAAAAAAAATCTGCAAAAAATCTGCAGAAAAAATCTGCAGAAAATCTGAAGGTATTTGGAACATGTTTTCTTCAGATTTTGTGCAGATAAAAAATGCAGAATATCTGAAGAAAACTATGTTCCAAATACCTTCAGATTTTCTGCAAAAAAAATATGTTCCAAATACCTGCAGATTTTTCTACAGTCAAGGTTTAATTATTAATTTAATTTATGAACCAACTTACTTCTACGGCGTGACGAAACTTCAAGCTTCTGTCTGGGATTCGAACCCGCGATCCTATAAGTAGGCGCGCTATGGTCAGGTACCCTAACCACAAGGCCACGTCGGCATACGCGAGATGGTGATAAATTTATCGATTTAAGTTATAGCGTCACCATGGCTCTCGTGGCGCCATCTAGTGGTGTAAAAATCAACCCAGGTCAGAATACTTGTTTCAAAAGTCGTAGAGATGTGTAACAGATGAGATTAGTAATATTTCTGTTCAATAATTTAGATTCTCAGTTTCAATAAATTTGTTTTCACCTTCTATATTTCTGGGAAGCCTTCTCTCCATCCAAAGGGCGAAAGCTCCACTTTTCCTTTCTTTTTCGAGGAAAATAGCTAGTCAGAAAGACAGTTGGAAAACTAATTGGAAATTAATTAAATTATGGGGTAAAAGTTTAAAATGGTAAATGCTCAAATATTTATTTTAAAGATTAATTTAGAATTCATTTTTTCAGTGGCATATTTAAAAAATTTAATCCTAAGACATTTTTCCATTGGGAAATTTTTTGAAACTCCTGTCTGCTGTAGAATTAAACAATAATACATTCTAATTTTGTTTCATATCCATTGGAAAATAGAGCTGCAATATTAGAGAATATGGTGCAAAATATGTATTTGGAGAAATGCAGATATTATGAAATTATACTGAACAAGCCTACTATAAAAAATTATGATGAATCTAAACCCCTATATTTAACTACCAATGCAAGTAAGGTGGCATTGTGTGCTGTTCTGATACAAAAATATGGTGAACATTTTAATCCAATTGAATTCTTTTCCAAACAACTATCTCCTTCTGAAAGAAATTATCCATCAATTCGTAGAGAACTTTTGCAATTTTCATGGGTATTAAACATTTCAAGGAATATTTATATGGCAGACATTTTCATCTCTTGACAGATGCTAAGTCATTGATTTATCATATGAATTTGGATAAGCAACCAGATATTGTTAAACGTTGGTTATTATATTTACAAGATTTTTCTTATAATATTGATCATATTAAAGGTTGTGACAATCCAGCTGATTTTCTTTCTCGAATGCAAACTGTGAGGATGTAGAAGTAAATAATCTTTTCCATATAGGTGACCAACTATCTCACAGTATTATAAAAATTTGTCAGTCAATGGATTCTTGTACTAGTGAAATCATGAAAAAGATTGAGGAAAAAGACACCAAAACATGTCAAAAATATTTTATTGATTCTTATATAGGATTATTAATGTTTAAAATAAAATCAGGAAAGGATAAAATATTGATTAAAATATATATTCCCAGAACTTTAGTGAGAAGTTGTTTATTAGTTGCTCATGCTCTTCATTTTGGTGTACAGAAAAGTTATGATTTCATCAAAATTAGGTATTTTTGGCCTAGAACGTATGCAGGGTTAAAAACAATTTTGTGAAAATTGCTGCAATTGCATGCAAAATAAACCTAAACGTAAGACAATTATTCATTCTATTCCTAAACATCATTTGGCACCAGGTGAAATTTTGGCAATTGTCATTGTGGGTAAACTTCCTCGCTCAGTTGACAACCAAAATTACATTTCAACCATTATAGATCACTACTCGAGATATTTTGAGGCTATTCCTATACCTAATACTACTTCTAATACAATTATTAGACATTTAAATTACTTTTTTTCTAGATTTGGTTTACCCAAATACATATTGTCTGATAACGCCACTTATTTCAAATCTGATGAGATTGTAAATTTTTATGAGTCTTTAAAAATTGAACACAGGAAAAGTTATATTTACTATCCGAGATATAATGGACTTCTGGAGAGAACTCACAGAGTACTTAAAGAATCTGTCGCTTCAAATTCACAAAAAAGTATATGATTGGTCAGCTAGTTTGTTATTCTTTAAATTGCATTAGAACAACTCCAAACATGTTGTCATACAATATACAGCCGCAGAATTATGTTTTGGGAGGAAGGTTAACTTTCCAATTCATTCATATGATGATCCTAAATATGTTGAGGATTTTCCTTTATATTTAAATGAGTTTCAAAAACAACTAAAAGAATTCAATGAGAACGTTAAAGTAAATGAAGAGAATTACTTTAAAAAACATGATAAATACATTAAGGGTTGTAAGAGAGAAAAATTACAGTTAGGGGATAAAGTTTTCATACAGGTATTTGTTGATCCACAGGTGCTGCATCATAAGTACAAAGAACCTTATGAAATATGTAATTTTTTTAGAAATGAGAGTTATTTAGTTAAAGTAACAGAAAGTGAAGAAATGAAATTTGTAAAAGTACATGTAAGCAAGATATTCAAACAACCAGAACTCAGAGAAAATTTCAAATCTATTTAAAATTTTGGAGAGTGTATATGTTACTGTAAAAGACCGAAACTGGAGAATGTCGACTTTCACCGGTGAAAGTCGACATTCTCCAAATGTGAATGTTGACATTCACCGTTGACATTACTATGTGAATGTGGACATTCACCGGTGAAAGTCGACATTCTCCAGATTTCGGTCTTTCACGGTAACATATATATATTTCCGCGTTTGATGGCAGATCTATTTCAGTAAAGAGTAAAATTTTGAAATTTAATGAAAGACGATTAATCTTTTACAAAATTTGTTTGGGATGATATTATTTTGACTTTTTTTCAATTTTTGAAGACGTTCAAAGTTTGGTTTGGATTAGGCTGGCTGGATCCGCTTTCCTGAGGAATAGTTAATTTAGAGTTACATCTTTAAAAAAATACATGGCAAGTTGTATTCATGCTTTGGTGGATCTGTTTACATCTCGCAGTGGTTCTGTTTACACTTATTGTTGTTTTAAAATGTGAATGATTAATATAAGATTTTTTTTAAAAAATTAGCTACAAATATTTTCTATTAATGATGAAATAAATTGCTGTTTAATAGTTATGACGGGTTACTTATGAGTTTTTACGTGTGGACAATATCACAAAAGAATTTGATGGTTCTGGTGAGGATTTGATTTATCTTGAAACGGATTACGCTCTTCTTTCCAATAACCAACTCTATTACGATCACAAGACTTACACTGCCAGTAGAAGCAATAATGACTCCCGGTGGTGCAACACACAAGTCGTGCGCGCCACCTATTGGATAAAATGTTTCCAACTTCTTAACACTGCCGACCTTGAAACCTTAAGGGTTTCAACAAATTTATATATAATAATATGTCCATAATACACTAATAATAAGAAACACAATTATTTTAAACACATGACGATATTAATGCAATAAACACGATATTAATACAATAAACACAAGAGTAATATAATAATAACATTGCAATGATGTATTTTGCATACAGAAAATCTAATCACTTATGGGAAGAACACATACATCTCTTACATTTCTTTTAAGTGTTTTACCAGTAGGTAACAAAGCATTGACTACTCTTACTTTTTCATCTTTACTGATAATTATTTCAGATATTCTGCTAGTTAGCCACTTTACACTAGGTATATTTTCATCTTTGATCAACACAAGTGCACCTAGGTTTACATTATTTTTTGGAAAACATCCATTTACTACGTTGCTGTAAGGTGTTAAAATAATCTTTTTTCCACAACCTCCAAATTTGTTGAATATATTTCGTAATTTTTTTCCACTTAGAAAGTCTATTTTCTGATATAGTAAGGAGGTCAGGCTCAACAATTAAAGTCAAAGGTCTACCTATAAGTAAATGACCGGGTGATAAAGTTTCAAAATTGTCGAACTCGGTTGACAGGGGGTAAGGGGTCTTGAGTTTAGAACACTCTCAATCTCTAGAATTATTGTGAGAAATTCTTCCAGTGTCAAATGAGCATTCCCAACAACACGTTTCAGATGATGTTTAAATGATTTGACCCCAGCCTCCCAAAGACCACCGAAGTTCGGCGACCTTGGAGGTATAAACTTCCATTCAATGTTCTCACTTAAAAGAAAAATTAGCTAAAGTTTCATTTGGGTGGCTAACCATTTTATACAATTTTTTTTCAGTTCAGTGCTTGCACCAACGAAGTTCTTAGCATTATCGCTAAATATTTTTGAAGATTTTCTCCTGCGACTGAAAAAACGTTTCAGGCACGGGATAAAGGCATCTGAGGTAAGATCGGATACAAAATCCAAATGAATAGCTTTTGTGCTTAAGCATACAAATATACAAACATGCACTTTATTTAGTACTCCCTTCCTTTGGTTTTTGAATTTTATATGGAAGGGCCCATAAAAATCTATTCCGACATAACAAAAAGGGAAAGATGGTGTAACTCGTTCTCTGGGTAAATCTCCCATAATTTGACTCTCTAGCACAGGTTTGTTTTTAAAACAAGTAATACATTGAATCACGACCTTTCGGCATACATTTCTACCATTTATGATCCAAAATTTATGTCGAATATGATATAATAAAGCATTAGAACCTACATGTAAATATTTTAAATGATAATACCTTACAATAATTAATGTAAGAGGGTGCTTGTCGGGCAGGACTATTGGATGCTTCTCATCTAAACTCAAATCTGAATATTTTAATTTGCCTCCGACTCGTAAAATACCACTCTCATCTAAAAAACAATTTAAGGATTTTACCTTACTATTGCTGGGGACAGTAGCACCCTTCCTGAGATTTTTAACCTCTTCTACAAACTCACCTTGTTGAACCAATTGAACTAAATATTTTTTAGCTCGTTGCAGTTCTTTGATGGCAAGATGACCTGCAAGTCTTTCAATATTTTTAACATTATGAATAAATCTAAGGACATAGCACATAACACGAATTATACTCATATAATTATTACTTATTTTAAGAATACCATCAATAAAGGAATGATGATTAAGAACTGTTAAGGTAAGTGGAGAATAGTCACTCGTTTTCTTGAGTTCATCCGAAATGTCATGTAGTGAGATTTAAGTATCATCATTACCTGTATCTGTTGGAAAGTCAACTTCTCTCAAAAATTGAGGTCCTTTCCACCAAAGGTCACTATTTAATAGGATCTCAACACTTACACCCCTGCTTAGGAAATCAGCAAGGTTTTGTTTCCCAGGACAATGAGCCCAGGTACTCGCATCACACAGACTCTTAATTTCAGTCACTCGATTACATACGAATGACTTCCATCTCTTGCTCGATCCCTTGATCCAATGCAATGTGATTTTAGAGTCTGCCCAAAAGAAAACTTTAGAAGGCCTTTTGAGATCGACTATTGCTTTGACTTCTCTTGCTAGTCGGGCGGCAAGCAATGCGCCTAGTAATTCGAGTCGCGGCATGGTGATTTTGGTTAGAGGAGCAACTCGGCTTTTGGACACTAGAAGGTTCACCTCGACGTTGCAGTCTTTCACAACTCTTGTATATATAACAACACCATAAGTCTTTTGGCTGGCATCACAAAAACAGTGAAGTTCCAAGACATGAGTGGGTTCTCCCGTAGAAGAACTGAGCACATATCTAGGGATATGTAGTTCGGAAAGACGAGGAACCTAGGAAACCCATTGACACCACGTTTTTTGAATATCTGGGGGCAGTTCTTCGTCCCAATAAATTTCCTTCATCCACAAAACTTGTAGGATGCACTTCACACGAATGGTAAATGGAGAAAGCAGACCGAGTGGACCACAAATCTTTCCTATTGCACGCAGAAGGTGGCGTTTCGTATTCTCGTTGTTTGATAGGCTGTCCACTAAACTCTGCGTTCCCACGATCAGATATTCTTCAACAGTATTCCACAGCATCCCTAAAACTTTCGTTGAATTGACTCTCGGACTAATAGGGTTATCCTGCAGTTGATTTTCTAAACCTTCACGTATCCACAACAGCCTCAATTCCTCGCTATTTGTTGTCCACTTCCTCAACACCATGCTAGTTTGGTCCATTATGGATACAGCTTGCGTAGAAATTTCCAATGCATCTTGCAATCTATAAGCTCCAGAAATGAAGTCATCGACATAAAAACATCGATTCAAACATTCTGTCGTGGTCGGGAACTCATCATGGAATTTTTTCAGGTGCGTTTTAATGCTGGCAGAAAGGAGAAATGGGCTGGATCTTACTCCGAAGAGTACACGATTAAATCTATAAACTTGAAGAGTATCGTTTTCTGCCCATAGGAAACGCACTGCATCTCTGTCTTTTTCAGCTAGCGTTAATTTTAAAAATGCTTTCTCAATATCAGATATAATTGCGAATTTGTTCAATCTAAAATTTATTAGAATATCAAATATATTCGAATTCAAGTTTGGGCCAGGCCAAAGACAATAATTCAAACTCAAGTGCTGAAAGCTATGACTTGAACTCGCGTCGAAAGCAATATGCATTTTTTTAGTCAAACTCTCATCCCTAAACACTGGTTGGTGAGGCATATAGAAAACCGGTTTGTTTATAGGGTTTTCAGGATTAGGTACTTTTTCTATTATGCCATTTTTCTCATAGTAATGCAAGGTTTCACGATATTGCAAGTTTAGATCAGGATTTTTCTTAAATCTCCGAACAAGTGATTTTAGTCTCTTTTTCGCAACACTATAATTATCATTAAGCTCGTGCCAATCCCTTTTCCATGGTAATTCAACCTCATAACGGTTATCCTCGTAGCGAACAGTTTTTTGAAATGTCTCTAAAGATTGATCTACCTCATTGTAACTAGGATCATCTTTAATTCCTATTGATTCAAGCTACCAAAATTTTTTGATGTCATTTCCTATATCACTACAATCATAAATAAGCCCGCAATGAGTATATTGCATTTTTTCAGATTTCGAATTTGAAGTGCTACCAGTGGCTATCAAACACAGAGTTCAAAATTTTTAGTTCAGAATTGGGCATTTAACAGTCAATTTTAAGAGTTTGAAGGTAAATGACCTCTGCTCCCAATAACACATCAATTTTTTTCACACATAAAAATTCTAATTGCATCTCAAAGTCATTTTTATTAGAAAGTACGGTGCATACTCTAGAACTCACATTTACTTTAGCACTATTCAAACCAGAAACCGCAATAGAGATTTTTTCTTTTTTAATTTGCAATTAATCAGCGAACTCGGTTGTTATGAATGAACACATGGATCCGACGTCTAGTAAAGCTCTCGCTGATTTTAAGTTTCCGAAGCAATCTCTTACAAAAATATTGGCAGTTGAGAGAATTGCTGTTTTTGTCTGTCTCGCCTCGCCTCCACTCACCGCTGCACCGGAAAATATATTACGCTCATATGGCGATTCAAAGTTCGCAGCGTTTGGATTGAGACTTGATGACGCCGTGATGCTTTGAGAATTTATACTATCTCCGATTTCCGGTCTTTCAATTCTGTTTTGTTTTTCATTCTCATAATGAAGCAATGTAGAATGTTTTTTAGAACATTTTTGACATCGAAAGGTCGACGTACAATTTCGAACGGCATGAAATTTCAGACAATTGAAACAAATGTTGTTTCTTTTTATGAATTCACATCTATCATTCACAGAAAGATTTATAAATTCTGGACATTTATACAGTCCGTGAAATTCTTCTCTCTGGCATTTTACACATTTGAATTTTGTACTTTTTGTATTAGATGTTGAAACCATACTCGTAACTTTGTTTTGAAAATTATGATTCTTCTTTACTTCTTTTATTTTACTGTTTTGAAGGGTTCTAGCTTGGCTTTGCAAAAACGAAAGTAATTGCTTTAAAGTACCAAAGTCTTCGGAATTATTCAGTTCTTTCTCCCACCAATAACGAGGTGATTTATCTAGCTTTTCAACAATTATAAACACGATCATTGTTTCTGACAAATTTTCTACTTTATAATGTAGAACCTCTAGAGATCGAATACACTCGTTCGCTATATCGATTAAATTTAAGATGGTACTAGATGATTCACTTATATTAGGTTGACTCAAAAGCTTGTTGATTATGGCATTCAATAGTTCCCGTTTGTTTGAATACCTGTCTTCTAAGAGTTTCCATGCGATATCAAAATTAGCATCAGAAATAGAGATTGACTGTATAACTCGCAAAGCTTCATCCCTACAACTAGCTTTAAGATACTGTAATTTCATGGAGTTTGAAATGAATTTATTTTCAATTACACTTGCGACGAACATGTCTTTACACATGATCCAGTTCTCAATTTTACCATTAAATGTTGGCACGGATAGTGTCGGTAATTTTACGTCCGACAGAATACTTGCATTACAGTTTGACACAGATGAAATAGAATGTTCAGGATCAGTTTTATTCGTTTTACGATTAACATTTAATCTCAATTCGTCTATCGAATCGTCTATGGTTTCTTTCTCTTTAATGAAATCATCTAACTCCTCTGGTTTACAGGTTACAAAAATTGAATCGAATAATAACTTAAAGTCATTGAATAAATCACTAGTTTTAGATTCAAATAATCGCAAGGCGATTGAATCTGCATCCTTTATTGCTGAGGCAACTTTATCTCTGAGCCTTGTTAACGCGGTTTTCAGCACTTTCTTTTTCGTTTTTAAAGGCTCCATTATAAATTGATTTATGAATCTCAAGTCCGAATAATTATTGGAAAGTGAGCTTACCTCCGGCTCGACGGACCATCTGGACAATATCACAAAAGAATTTGCTGATTCTGCTGTGGATTTCATTTATCTCGAAAAGGATTACGCTCTTCTTTCCAATAACCAACTCTTTTTTACGATCACAAGACTTACACTGCCAGTAGAAGCAATAATGACTCCCGGTGGTGCAACACACAAGTCGTGCGCGCCACCTATTGGATAAAATGTTTCCAACTTCTTAACAACGTGTATGATTTTATTACCTGGTTAATTGCAAACTTTTATTCCTAAAGTATTTATATACCCTTACATGTAACTGTGATTCAATGAAAAACCAATAAGATGAATGATAGATTCTGAGAACATGCTGATATGTATGTAAGAAAATTGCACAATCAAACTATGACATAGGAATCGTATATTGAAAAGTGAAATCGATTGAATTGTTAGGCACAGAACATAAATGGACTGTTCATAACTTTCCAAAAATTTAATTTAATGACTACTATTACTCGAAAATTTTTAAGTGTTATTGTAATCATATATATTTTGCATATTAGTCAAGTGAATGTTATCTATTGTATTGATGAATTTTTGAAAATGAAATTTTTTATTCTGATGTGAGTAATTTTGATATAAATATGGTATCGGAGCATATTCTGAGGTTTTGAATATTCAGACTTCATACATGTGGAAAGGTTACTTATTTGCTTTGCCAAGTATTAAAAAAATTGTAATTATTGGTATCACTATTTTTGAAAATGTATCAAAGAGTATTGATGATATATCATGTACAATTATGCACTGGTTAAGATTTTGTAATATCCCATTGGTTCGACGGTTATTATGGTTATCTTGGACGAATTTATGAACTTTTTGAAGTTTAATATTAAAATTTTCTTCCTGCAATTATTGATATGAAATTGCTGCATGCATACAGTGGGTGTCAACTGAAGTTCATTTGCAGTGATGTAGTATGTTTTGTATTATATTTGAAAACTTTTATGATTATTTTGGAGTTCTACTTGGAGCTCAATTCTTCTTCGGGGGGGACGAATGTGAACATTACTGTATTATAGTTGGACTGAAGGTTCACAGGAATGCTAGTTGGACCAAAAGTGCTCAGACTATGTTCCGGTTGGACCAGTGTTAGAACAGTTTTTGTTAAAAAGAGTATGAGTGGCGACAGGTGGAACGCACGTGGCTTTTCTGGTGAGGCATGGCAGATGTGATGGAGTATTCGTTAAGAGGTGGCTGGAATGAAGTCGACTTTGATTGCTGAGTTTTTTTAGGAGATGTCTGGAGCTTCAAGTTTCTCTCGCCGGGCTGTTTCTGAGCGAAATCCCCTGTTATGGTTCTTAAAAAGAAAGTTGGGACTATTCTACAGGCGTTCTCATCACAAGTTGTTTCTATAGAAATGGAGGATACGGCCATTTTAGTCTTCGAGCTCGATTTTCGTCCTGAATTTTAAGCATGCATTGGTAAGACTTTCCTTTCTTTAGCTGCAGTTAAAGTATTATTTTCCCCAACATGTATCATGATGTTATAACATTTTATAGTAATTTTACAGTTGAAGTAACATTTTGTCCCAGTTTGTGTCACTATGCTGAAACATTTTTATAGTACCTTTACACATTTTTGCAAACACGTGTTTTAATTGCTTAATATGAGTTGGTGTATGGAATGATTGTTCTACAGTAATGTCGTGATTAATAGTTAAAAATAGTATTTTTTCGTCTAACTCAATCCTGTGCTCTTGCATTTGGTGTACTAATCACTTATACGATAACAGTGCATTTTATATGTATTTCTTTTCAGCTACAGTGTTAGGCCTAACTTAAAATTAATACGCCAACAATACACTACCATAATCTATTTTTAGTATTAGGTACTGCATTCAAAATACTAATTTCTATATTTTCGAATCCATGGGAATTAAAATATCCAATCTCTATTTTGTTAATATTATTATTTCTATTAAAGTGCTTTCTATCAGATCTATGTTGATTAATTTTAATATTTATTGTATTAGATATCTGACCAATATAATTATAGTTACATACTTTACATGTTAATTTGTATACTATTATATGTGTTACAAAAGAAATGGCTTCAATCTTCATTAATTTGTTTCTCATTTATCATAATACAAGTTTTGCATCTCTTGTTTTTACATTTTTAGAAATTTAATATATCTAAATAATCATTAACTTTTTGTTTGTGTATAATGTTGGAGCTATATCCTATATCTAAATTACACTTTTTATTAACAATAATATTCGTAAGACTATCACTACTTTTCTTAAGATTCGAGTTCCAAAAAATCCTAGTCCCATACCTTTCTGTAATATCATTCTTATACACATTATTGTTGTGAATATTATTCCTTATATGAACTTTAGGGTGTATCATATCCTCATTATCTACTATACTTGGTACACTAAAGTTATTATTAGTTACTATTTCATAATCCTGTGCAACATCATATACAGATTCAGAAGTATGTTTTTTTATTTTTATTAGTTTTTTTGTTAACCACTACATACTCCCTGTCTCCCAATACTCTATCTCCTTGACAAAATTGCTGTGACCTCATCTCTCTAACCCTATATCACTAAAGATAATACAATTAATTAGAAGAATGGTAAAAGTATAACAATGATATACATACCATAATAGTTTATCACCGAGCCTAGACTTACTAATGAAGTTCTCTTAATTGCCAGTCGCTATATAAATATTTTTCATCATAATCATAATTAATATTTCAATTTAATAATTTTCAACATACTATCATTGTTAAAAATCCCATTGTATTCCAAAAAATACTCCACTTCTCTATTTTAGACAAATGTAAATCATCATAGCCTACATATATCTCTATCCCACTAAATTCTCAAACAAAGACTCAAGCATGTAGAGAAGCAAGGCAAAAGGAACAAGCAGTTAATTTTTTAAACTTTTGTTATTTTTTGTATATATATATATATACTGATTTCGTACCATAGTTTTCGCATTAATTGCAAATTATATATATATGTATCGTATAATTATATATATATATATATATATATATATATATATATATTATAATTATATATATATATATATGTATCGTATAATTATATATATATATATATATATATATATATATATGATTTCGTACCATAGTTTTTCGCATTAATTCAAATTATATATATGTATCGTATAATTATATATATATATATATATATATATATATATATATATATATATCTATAATTTAATTAATGCGAAAACTATCAGTACACAATCAATTCTGGGAAGAATCGTATGACAATGAATAGAGTATCATATGCATATTACAGTGAAGATTCGGTCACGAGGGCAGTTAGAGTGACCACCAGAAAGGGATGAAGGCGAAAATGGTGTTTAACCCATACTGTTTCACAGAAAGATGATAACAAGATGTAACTTTTATCAATGGTTATGGTTTAATGTTCATAATATTTACATGCATTTTCGTAAGCATAGAACAAATATTCGGAAAGATATAAATGTTTCTTTAAAAAGTCACATATTTTTCCGCATGTGTTTTGCTTGTAACATGTAGAGTTTTCATTCAAACAGAAACATTGAATTTTAGTAAAATTGAATATCCTGAATACCATGAAGACTTATAAATTAAATACATTAATTAAATTGCATTTTCTCGAATACCATTCGAAGATTAAAGTTTAAAAAATATCAGTTTGTGCAATAACCCTCATCATTTAGCTTCTCTTAAAGAGAAATTGAAATTCACCTGACTGAAATGCCGACAGCTTTCTGAATTTTAATGGGATTCAACTAGAATTTTTTTTGAAGTTGCTCTATATATCTGGCTTTGAAGTTAGGAAAGAAAAATTCGCTGCGTCTCGCACATGCGCAGTAAACAATTATTTAGTACAGACACTCATATTTTCTCTACTATTCCACGTATTTACTTCAAAGTTTAATACAATACTTCTGTACCATATTGTCAAGTGTTCTGCAAATTTCGAATAATTTGAAGGAAACCTCTGCATGTTATAAGCAAAACAAATGCGGAAAAATTTGGGATTTTAAAAGAAATATGTATATCTTTATCTTAAATGCGGAACTGTCTTTCGGATAATGCTCAAGTCATAACAATAATTATAACTATTGAATTGGTATGTTACAAGTCATATGCTTTCACGATTCGAATCTTGAAAGATTTTGGGTATTTATTCCCCTGTTTTTTCGTTTTTCCAACAATTGGCTTTCGCAGAGGTTTGGCGCCGCAAATCTAGATTAATGCGACACATATCTGTTCCCAAGACTGATTGGTATTTGACCGTTGGAATTAAAATTCGAGGTTGTCGTTTCCATAGTAGTAATAGTCTTAAATTAAACTATCTTTTATATTTCATTTGTATGATTATTGTTAAGGTAAGTTGATCTTATTTTTAATGTTTAGATTAATATATATATATTGAACATATAACACATGTTTTGACATGTTACATATATATATATATATATATATATAATAATGAATGAGTATAAATCGAAAAATGAAAGAGTATAAAATGTGAAATGAAAAAAACGCAATAAAAGCACAATAACGTTTCTTCAGGGGATGAAATGATTGTGAATTGCTAAATATAAAAGTTTGACATTTTCTTGCAATCAGTTATGCCGCAAGGCCTAAAACACTGATTTTCATCCCTAATGCCAAACCAACCAGAAAAAAACAGAGAGTGGAGTTTTGTATAATTAAAACAGAATTACGATGTGATAACATTAGAGAAAAGTAAGAAAAAATATTTTACGTACCAGAAGGACGGATGTTGACGTGGCAGTGTAAGCGGAGGGTAACGCTACAGACTGGCGTTGAAGGGGTGTGAACAGGGTGTCAAGTGTCAGTTTTTGCGCTTAACTTTGGCTGTTGCCAGGGGAGTGTAGTATGTTGTGAACGATGAAGATTAAATGGAAGAGCGAAAACGATAGATAGAGAGCGTAGAGAAATAGTTGAAGAAATCAGTAAAAAATGAGAGACAAGTGAAAAATGTTTAAAAGATGCGTTTTCGAGGTAAAATATCAGACATTACCGACTTGAGTGACCCTACCACGAAGATTAAACTTCGCGTCGGCATCTCTCTGATAAGCAATCCTTTACTTACATCTTAAATCCATTAATCAGAGGTTCGTAAAGTGAGGGGGGAATTTTATTAATGTTGAGGCTTATCAGAGAGATGCCGACGCGAAGGTACGTAAAATATTTTTTCTTACTTTTCTCTAATGTTATCACATCGTAATTCTGTTTTAATTATACAAAACTCCACTCTCTGTTTTTTTCTGGTTGGTTTGGCATTAGGGATGAAAATCAGTGTTTTAGGCCTTACGGCATAACTGATTGCAAGAAAATGTCAAACTTTTATATTTAGCAATTCACAATAATTTCATCCCCTGAAGAAACGTTATTGTGCTTTTATTGCGTTTTTTTCATTTCACATTTTATACTCTTTCATTTTTCGATTTATACTCTATCTACCACAGCGCTTTTGAACTTGTAGCTTTTAGCGCATTCATTGTGTATGTGATGTATTTATATATTTTTCCATCTGTTACTATTCGCATTTTTGTCTTTACTCGGATTTATTTTCAATTCGTTTTTTTTCATATCCTTTCGAATTTGATATGAATGTTTGTTATTTATTTCATTGTTTTTCTATTATGTTTTGCCTCTTTAATATATATATATATATATATATATGCTTTCACGATTCGAATCTTGAAAGATTTTGGGGATTTATTCTCCTGTTTTTTCGTTTTTCCAACAATTGGCTTTAGCAGGAGGCAAAACATAATAGAAAAACAATAAAATAAATTACGAACATTCATATCAAATTCGAAAGAATATGAAAAAAAAACGAATTGAAAGTATATCCGAGTAAAGACAAAAATGCGAATAGTAACAAATGGAAAAATTTATATAGATTATATATATATATATATATATATATATATATAATATAAATCCAAATATTACTTGTATATAATCATACAGAAATAAAGTAAACAAAACATATCAAGAATCAAATTCTGTACTAAAAAGTCATTATTTGAACAACACATCAATTTTAAATAAAATCTAAAAAATTGAAAATACTAAAGATACCATGAACAAAAAATCAAGCTTAAGAATTTATATGTCAACAAGTAAAAAAACTCTGTTGTTATTATATATATATGAAAGTCAATGAAAATCAATCAATGTCAAATTTAAATGGATAAACAAAGACTGCAGTTTATCGGTAAAAGCGTATGGATGCTCATTAGGTGTAAATAAGTGAAATGTTTACGAAATTAGAGAAATCATAATGCTTGCTGCGAACAGTGTTAGCATAAAGCTAAAAACACTGCATTCACCCCGAGCATTATGATAAACCGAGAATTAGAATTAGAATGAAATAACAAATATTAAAAAATATTATACCTACCCAAAACTGAGGGATGCAGCCAACGGGAGACAGGACAAAGAAATGAACGGAACGCTTCGTGTAGGTTCAGGAGGTTTACGAAATATCAAGTTACTTTCTTTTGCGCCAAAGTTCTAAGGTTCGGGAAGTTTCGATTAAGATTAAGATACCGATGGAAAGAAAGATGAAAGTGATAGAGATTGAGAAGACGATTAAAATTGCTTTTACACTTCTGCTATGATTGTTTTTTATTTGTTATATATGTTACAATGAAAACCCGAAATCAGTCAAAACCCGAATTAACCAGGAAAAACGCATTCCAACTGAGAGCAATAGAAAACCCCAGATTTATCTAGGAAAAACGCGTTCCAAGTAACAGCGCTTGGGAAAACCCGTTTTATTCGTGTTTTGACTGATTTGTTAGATAATATTATTTGTATCTATATAAAATTATTGTATTATTTCAACTATATGTTATATAACAAGTTCCAATTTAATCTAACTACACTTAGTAAAAAAGTGTCTGAGGAAACAACCTATTACTGATGAAAAAATACTTTATTTGGATATTGTTAGACACAGTACCGTTATTAAAAATTACTTATTTCGACAAGCAAACCACTGTGACATTTATAATTGCAAAGAGAACCAGTTTTCATACAGAAACATCTCTTTGAAGAACAATCTTTTTTACAATAACATCGGACGAACCCTTGTACAGTTCCTACAGCTCCTTTTCTTGCTGCTGTTCTCACCGAAATTTCCTGATCCGGTACTTGCTCTTGAGTCAAGAAAATTTGCATTGATACATCGAATTCAGATCTGAAAATCAGTGGATATGATAAACTTTTGTATTAAACTTGCACAAAAATTACACAATTTCAATCTTGGGACAGTGGGAGCGATCACCACCCCCTTACAACTAGTGAGCTAGAGGTATTATGCCAAAATACTATTTATTCTATTATAATTTCAGAAAGTCAGTTTTTTAAACTCTTGGACACTCCTTTTTGCTCTCCTTTTTCCCCGGCTATGACCTTGTCGCCCCCCTCTTAACGACTTGTTCTGGATCCGCCCCTGATTAGCTGTAGTCTACTGTATAAATACTTATAGAATTTAAAGTTAATATAAATAATAACCATATATTTATTGAATAGATACTGAACTAATTTAGCTTAAATATCATTTCTTACCTCGAATACAATTTGTTCAGAACTCAATCTTTCGTACCAATTTTGTACAGGCCATCTTTATTTTTTTCAAGCACTACACCGATGAGATTTTGC
This sequence comes from Araneus ventricosus, assembly GCA_013235015.1. Classification (NCBI taxonomy): domain Eukaryota; kingdom Metazoa; phylum Arthropoda; class Arachnida; order Araneae; family Araneidae; genus Araneus; species Araneus ventricosus. Next base: position 39,097 of record BGPR01003498.1, read on the forward strand.
AAGTCCGCTTTTGATCCATCAACATATGGAATGGGAATAACATTACCTCCAATATCGACCTCAGGATACGTTGTATCGGATATTTTTCCATTCGTTTGGATTGTTTTATTAAATTTTCTTTGGCTTCCCTTCTAATTAGAAAAATATTGGTAGACTTACTAGCAAGCATATATTCCCCTGATTGTGCTTGTTCAATTTCTTGTTCTTCTGCATTCATGTCCTCGAATATTTTCTGAAGTTCATCCTTGTCTTAGATATTTTTTATAATATCCGATAGCAAGGTTGAGGTTGTCAGCTCAACTCTTGGTTCAATCACAAACATAGCTTTGTATGGTGATTGTTTAATTCCTGAATGCAGAGCTCTGGTTTTCATGAATTGGACAAATCGAAGACCATTGCACCACTTCGTAGTTTGATTATCTTTCATCCATGAAACCAACATATTTTCTATGTCCTGGTTGGCCCTCACAACCGAACCGTGCGACTGGCTGTGACGAGGCTTCCCATGAACAATCTTCAATTCTGGCCAATATGTATATAACTGCTCTATAACCGAATTTACAAAATCTCTTCCATTATCAAAATGTAATATACAAGGAGCCCCAAATGTCAAAAAGATATCAAGTAGTTGCAAAGCAACCTCTTCCACTCATTTGCTCTGAAGTGCTCGCAGTGACACAAACTTTGTTAAATGGTCCTGCTAAACCGTAATAAACCTAAATTCATTATCTGCCTGAGATTGCATGCCAATCAAATCCACTTGGCAGCGACTATTCTTTTCTGAGTGAATAATAGGTTTAGAAACCAAACCTTTCCTTTTTATATATTTTTTTCTGTTGGCATGTTTCACACATTGATAAAAAAATTTGTATAATCTCTGTAGTTATGTTAGCATATTTCCTTGAAGTTTCAATTTTGAGTTTGTCTCTACCACCATGTCCTATGACCACATGCGCACTTTCGACAACATCAAAAATTTCTTCAACTGGTAAATAATATTTTATGGGCTCATTTGAAGATACCAACTTTTTTACTCCACTGATTTCAAAAATATCAAACCTTTTTAATATGCGGTAATGAACAGAAATCTTGCTAATGGCGGATTTTGCTTCTTCAACCTCTGATAAAAGAGTGTTTTATTCATCACTTATTATAAAATTAAACTCATTTTGTTTTTTATCTAACAACTGTAATTGTTCAAGAAATCTATTTTTCTAATTTTTAGCACAAAAACATTTTCTTCACTCTTCGTAAATAAATCAAACAGCACAAGCACATTCCTGCAAGAATTAAATTAGACGACTGCAATTGCTTTGAAAATTTCACAAGCAACAAATCCAGATTCAAGCGGTTTTAACTGGACAAAACCGGTTTAAACCGGAAATAAATAGGGAAACAGGTTTTCCCTTGCGCTGTTAGTTGGAAAGCGTTTTCCCTAGTTAATTCGGGTTTTGACTGATTTCGGGTTTTCACTGTAACACGTATATATTTTGTTTATGTAGTCATGAAGCAATAAACAAGTCGAGTATAGAATTAATTTATTTACAAAAGTATTTAAGTTAATTTCTGAACACAGCAAAGAGTTATGTATCCAGGTATGAGGAGAGTGGCGGATCTGCGTCCATCTCATACGAGGTTTACAAGCCAAAAGAGAGCGAAAAATCTCTGCGCACTCTCAGAGAGAGGATTAACATATAGACACGTGGTAAAGTGAAGGGAATATTAGCTATATAAATATATTTTTAGCAGGTTAAGTACGTGTCTGGGGAAAAAGACTGGCGCCGATAAGACGCTGAGTCATGATTTCTGTGAGGGAGGGGAAGCGATTAATTATGCCAAAACGTGTGATTTCATATACGTCCAGCGCAGGAAATGAAACGCGACTGGAGTTTAAGAAAAGTGATTTTGGAATAAATTAGTATTTTACCCAAATTAAAATTTTATAAAAATATAATATATTAGAATTTAAAATAGAATTAAGTGAGATTATTTAAATTTTCCCACTGCGCAAGACGTGTATATGCGCCAGGGCCTTGATACACACTCGTATCGTACAGGGATGCCCAAGTAGAAAATTAAAAATAAAATTTGGATTAGAACTTTTATAAAATTTTTCCCTCACTTTATCATAAACATGAAAATAATCTCCAACAAGAAGAGAAGATATGTGTAAGAATAGGTATATAAACAAATAATTAAGTGTATGAGCCCAATTATGTAGAACATGAATGAAACAAAAATAATACTTAAAATATAAATTTTTTGTAAAACAGATATTTAGATGGCACAGTTCATTGGTATTGATGGTACAATTTTGAAGATCTAGAATACTGTAAATAGGGATGTTGTTGAATACTGTTACAAAACTATAATGTTGTTTTCCTGCCTCACTAGTCTTATGGTTGGGAAGAGAGTTTTACGGGGGTAAGTATGGAAAGACAGTCAGCGGTAAGGCCTGGACCCCTGACATTGGCGACAAATAGAATATTCCAAAAAATAGGATCATTTTCTCGATATCTGTATTTGGAGAGGAGATACGCTTGAATGTACTAGATGATTCCATGTGACGTCATGGGAGAGTATAAAAGGACTGTGCTCGGATCACGGGTTGTGCGTTGATCGATTGGAACGGCTTTGGAGGATCGTCTGCAGTGCGAGCTGGAAAGTCGGTGAGCTGAGCACTATTGAAAGTGCTGCTGCTGTTATTGCTAGTGAATTGTAGTCTGTTTGTGTTGCTAATCTGTATAAGAGGCATTGTTCCTGTTACTTGTGATACGTGTTTTTCCTGTATATTTGTGAATAAACCTTCATTCTGCATTATCCTGCGTGTTGGACTGTTTTCATCATACACCCGCAGAACGATTTTTGTTAGAATGCATTGTATCTATATAGTATCGAAATTTTACAACATTAACAGTATCAATATAGTAAGACTGAACTCTAAAATAGGAAAATGAACAAATAAAATTCAAAATATTGTTATATTATAAAACACGAACAATGAAACAAATTATATAAAAGGTGTATGTTTGATTGCGTTTGTTTCTTTATAAACGTTTCTGTGCTGTATTGTTCTTCAGAGCTTTTTTTTTTTCAGAGCTTGGGTATACAGAATTCCAGAATCCCATTTGTCCGCTAAGGACCGATGGTATAATTCAATTTTCTCCGTACTTCCCTCCAGGAGCACTCACTTCTTCAAAGATGAATATAGAGTATTCAGGACGAAACCAGAAAGAACAGCGAACTGAGTTGGGAGGTCGACCCTGCCTCACAAAATATAAGACTATAAATTATATGCATTATTTCTTATTGAGACAACATTTCACAATAACATCGAGGAAAAACAAAAACATTTATAGTGGACACGGCAGGTCGGTCAACCTGTCAAAAGAGCAACAAAAAGAGGGAATATTTTTTCATTTCCTTTATGTGTAGAAAAACTTTTTTATTCGTAACTCAATTTAATTCTTCAGGGGGTTCATAAGTTCTTAATTTTGAAGCGTGAACAATTTCATTAGGTTTTTTAGTTAGAGCATTTGGTTTGGTTATTTCGTAGTTCACATCAGAAAGTTTTTTTACTACTTCATAGGGACCTGAAAAAACTTGAGATAATTTTCTGCAATTAGGATAATTAAATTCCTCATATAATACAATGTCACCAGTTTTAAAAGGAAAGTGAATGAAATGAGCGTCATATTTAATTTTGTTTTTATCATGATACTTTATTGTATTCTGTTCTGACAATGTTCTGGCTTCTTCATTTAGAGGGTAAAATTGATTTTGTGTTGATGGAGGGGAATAGGGTAAAGTACCAAATAAAAAATAAGCAGGAGGAAGTTTTGTGACGGAGTGAGTCGTTAAGTTATATTCATTAACATCTTGCTCCAGAAGTTTAGCCCAAGGTGTTTTGATAGGAGAGGAATTTACTTCACATTTTAATTTTGTTCCAATGGACTGATTTACTCGTTCACACTTTCCATTTATCTGGAGATGATAAGAAGTTAATAAGTGTCTGAAAATGTAATTTTTAAGGAAGTGTTTGAATTTAGAAGAGGTAAAAGCAACTTTTCTATCACTTAACAATTTAGTTGGCATTTGAATTTCGAAAACTTGCTTTAGACAATTAGCATAAATTTTTGCTGTTTCACTTTTGGAAGGGAAAGTACAAACATAACGAGTTGCATGATCAATTATTAAGTGCAAATATTTTTTTAGTTGAATTGTAGTAGTTAAATTCTCCAACAGTATCGACCGAAAGATATTCAAAACGTCGATCTGTGACTGGCACAGTCTGTAAAAGACCAAATCGTTTATGCCTTTCACAAACATCACAGTGTTTGACAAATGATGAAATATCCCGGTTAATGTGAGGCCTATAGCAATGAGAAATCTATCTATAGCAATGATAAATAATGTCTAGAATTATATTTAAAAATATTTTTTAATTATTAAGATTAGAGAAAAATTTCACGTCAACTCATTATTTATTCTTAAACAGAAAATAACATTTTATCCACAGATATTTTACCCGTTGAAACAAATTCCACTTGATCTGGTATAACTAACGAATGAGACTAACCATGAGTCAAGAACCCAAAAGCAGGCAGTGCTCCTCAGGCGGTCACCCTGCCTAGTACTGACCGCGTACGATGCTACTATATATATATATATATATATACAATCATATACAAATACTTTTGACGTGGTTTTGTTGTTTTCTTTTGTATATATATATATATATATATATATATATATATATACACACATATATAATGTTTCTGGCTTTATACTAGAACTATTCGCGCATTATAATTTCTCTAATTTTTTAGCGCTTCGTATAGCTTTCACTTATTAACCCTTGATGAGCATCTATACGCTTTTACCGATAAACTGCAGTCTTTCCATCTAATTTCAACTTTGATTGATTTTCATATCATTTTGATATATATATATATATCTTTTAATCCAGAATTTTTCCTTTTTCGATTATCTTCTGCTTCTTCAGGGGATAGCCACAAATTTTTACGGTTTTCGTCTATCGTTCGTAGAAAAAGGCACTTATTAATATCATAGGCGAGCTTCTCTGCCCGACGAGCGGCTCGCCATATATATATATATATATATATATATATATATATCAATGTCATGAAAATCAATCAATGTTGAAATTAAATGGAAAGACTGTAGTTAATCGGTAAAAGCGTATAGATGCTCATCAGGGTAAGTAAAATCTATACGAACCGCTAAAAAATTAGAGAAATAATAATGTTTTCTGCGAACAGTGCAGGCATAAAGCTAAAAACACTGTACTTTACCCCGAACATTATGATAGACCAGGAATTCGAATGAAATACCAAATATTAGAAATAATTTTACGAACCTAAAACTGAGATATGCAGCCAACGGTTGACGTGACAAGGGGAATGAACCTAACACGTCATGTAGGGTCCGGATGCTTACGAAATCTCAGGTTACTTTCTTTTGCGCCAAACTTCTAAGGTTGGGGGAGTTTCGATTAAGATTAAGAAACCGATGGAAACAAAGATGAAAGTGATCTAAATTGAGAAAACGATGAAGATTAAAGATATGATGATAAAAAGGAAAAGAGTGTATTTAAAAATTAAGGTGGAAACAGTAACTGTTAAATAATATTTGAATTTGAAATCCATTAATAAACGACTGAAAGATGCGTTTTCGAGGTAATCACATTAGACCTGTCTGGCTTGAGAGACCTACCACAGTATTAGAACTGCGCCAGCATAGATCTAAAATGCAATCCCTTACTTACATCTTAAATCTATTAATTAAAGGTTCGTAGAAGAAGGGAATTTCATTACTATTAAGTTTATTTATAAGGTGCTGAATTTGTTTCGTGATTGAATTTTTATCGCTGCATGTTTTGTTAATTCTTATGAGTTGATTAATGATAGTGTTTTTGCAAATTTTAGAAGAGATATTTGAGTTCCAAAAAATATATCGATTGACAATGAATTTAAACTCGTTTCTTTCGTCATAAATATCTATTTTTAGAGTATTTTGGCAATCAATAATTAAATCCAGAAAAATAATTGGCTCTTGATAGCTATTGGTTTGGATTAATTTAAGTTTATTTGGATACAGATTATTATTAGTTGTTTTGAAATCTTTATGGTAAAAAATAATAAAGTCATTAATGAATCTAAAGACTGAATTCGAATTAATAGCGATATTCCGTTCAAAAATTATAGAAATAAATTGGCAAGTAGAGATGAATAACTGGTTCCTTGTGGGATGTTTTATATATATATATATAATACTAATAAAGATGAATGTCTGTCTGTCTGTGTGTCTCTTGGCGGTGTTCAGAACAGACCGTATAACAAAGAGCTACCAAATTTGGCACAGATATACTTTGGATGCCGAAGATGTGCACCTCGGGGCCTTTTTTTAAAATTTTAATTCAAATTTAAATTATTTAAAAATTAAGGAGGCGGGGCGTAGCTGCTGTAATGACCGCGAGTATCTTCAAAATTATTATTGATGTAATCGCTTCGGCAGTTCATATACTTAAAATAGAACGAAACAAAGAAGATTAGCATGGCCCCTTTCTAAGGATGACACGCAAAATGGTGAAGCGTTCCACATTTTTAACACTGATCTGGGAAATGCGCTTCAGCTCCAAGCCTTAAAGAGTTTATTCTAAATCTAAAATTAGCCAAAAAAATTCTTTGAAAATCCTCCTAATATTAAAATCACAAATTTTAAGTGCTCCAGATAAATTTTATATAAATAATTCCCTATTCAGCATCCTCGTCTCCCCCATCTTTTTTTTTTTTGTCTGTACTCCATCACAACTTCTTCAAACATTCCTTCCCACGGTGTCGGTATTACGCCTCGAGTTTGAGCCGTACGTGGATTTTGCCTTCGTCAGTGTCAAAATATACTTCGTCGTCTTTCCTCCTCTTTTTTGCATACCTAAAAGGAAATAATAGATTTTAATTTTTGCAATACTCTCATTTAGCTTTTTCTTATTTTATTCAATACTATTTTCTCAGTAATTTTTGGCAAGTAGAGATGAATAACTGGTCCCTTGTGGGATGCCTTTAATTTGCTGAAAGATATTTTCCCCGTTGAAAATAAAGTTATTGTAAATACAGTAATTTGTAAGATCTTTCCAGAATGTTATTGGGATGTTAAGTAAGTTTTTTAGGTCGTAGAAATAATTCATTAAGACTCCTTGTAATTTATCTAATGGGATGCTTGTGAAGAGGTCTTGAAAATCATATGTTTCTATTGTATCTATTTTATTATTTTTAAGGAATTCGATAACTTTATTATTGTTTTTAATTATCCAGGTAAAATTTTCGTCTTCATTAAATTTGAGGATTATGTTGAGATATTTCGAGAAGATTATTCCAGGTTTATTCATATAGGTGTTCGTACCGCAAGTAATGTATCTAAATTTAATTGGCTGTTCATGGAACTTAGCCTGCACAGAAGCCGAATCAACCTGGCGCGGTCGTGTTTCTCATTGCTCTGATCAGAAATTTACATTTCCAGCCATAACTTTTCAACCGGCAGTAAAAATTTAAAAATTTTTGTGTGTGCTCGTGCTTACAAGTGTTAACTACAAATTCTACATCTTCGAAATTTCAACTTTCAACTTCCGGTCATCTTGTCAGAACTTTTGGATTCTTTCGTTAAGTTCCCACTCCATTTAAAGATGCCTGGCTAACTCCAGCGGAGTTGGCCGGGGTAAGTGCCTCCATTTTGTTCCCATCTTTAAGTGCATAATGTGCAGAGCATTTTGATATTTTTTGTTTGTTTATACCATTTTTTGTTAATTAATTATGATTTTTTGAAAATTGTTTTTGTGCTCTAGTCAAGCGTACACCTTCCTTCCTACCTTTGTGTTTGCAACCCTAAAACTTTTCTTCTTTTCATCTTTTTTGAAAATTTCTTAAACTTATTTATTCCGTATCCGTTTCCAATTATTCTCCTTTTTGTTTTTTGAATTTATCTCAAAAACTTAAAAAGTTATAATAACTTTTGGTTCTATTCATAGTCACAAATTCGTCCAATTTTCATCATTTGTATTAAACATTAACTTTGCTAATTTTTGTTAATTAACTAATCAATTAAAATTAAAAATTGTTTTTTCTCTCCCATCATTTAGGCGTTCCTCTTCATTTTCTCCCCTTTACTAACCTTCTATCTATTTTTGGTCTATTTTTAATGATTTTTTCAAAATTCAATCAAATGAAGCCCCTCTCCATTTTCAGTTGTAAACATTGAGTTTTGGGGAGAGAGTTGGTGGTGCTGGCTGGAGTAGTTTTTCAATGTTAATTATCATTATTTTTTAATTACAATTTAGATCTCGTTCTAATTAACTTGCGAGGTGGAATCTTATTCTCTCTAATTAATTAAATTTTTCTGTTTCTTCCGGTCTTTGTCTTTTCTTGGTACCTCATTTCCTACATTTAGTATCATAGTGATTCCTCTTTCTATATTTTCAGTTGTATTTTAATACTTAGTCAATTCCCTCCATTAATTGCAGTCAGCCATTTTGTGCACGCCAAGTTGTTGTTTGGACCAGACATGGAGGCGCCAATAAACATCTATGAACAGTACTTACTCTTTCTTTAGATTGGCTCTTTTTACCAAAAATTTCTACTAGACTATTGCCAAAAAGTTTTAGCAATAAACTGTTGCCATCTTCGTTAAACTCATACAAATAAACCACTCCTAATTTTAATCTCATTAAAACTCCTTTATTTCATCATCATCAACACTATAAATTAAATTAACAATGTTTCTGGCATTTTCTCAAATTCCCTCCACCTCTGGTCTGAGGGACCAAAGCGCGCGCACAAGTGGTATTCCTTTCTAATATATTTAATTACCTTCTTTAATTAACCAGCCATCTTGGTTTTTCTTCAATAGCTTTAATTAACTCTTTTTTGAATTTTGCACAGTCATGGCGATCCTCTCAATGACAGGTGAAGTTTTGATCCTCTTTCAAATTTTTAATTATAATTATTTTTCTAATTAACTTAGGCTAATCAAATTTATAACACAGGTTCCTCTCTAGGTTTGCCAACTTTCTACTATTTTACTTTCTATTTTTGTCTTTTTCTTCCCCCCTTTCTTCTCCCACTTCCCATTTCACTTCTTTTCACTCTCTATCATTATATTTTTGCCCCTTTGGGCCCAAAATTGGTAAAGGGCTCACTGGGTCTATAGTTAATACATGTAAAAATTTTCATACTATTACTATGTTAATTAACCAGGTTATAAGCTTTTTTATTAATTTTTTCCCCCCCAAAATTGATCAAGTTTTTTTCCTATGTGTTTTTAACATCGGAATAACTTTAGCTTATAACTCTCTTCCTTTCCAGGGTCACTGCTTGCTAATTCTTGTACACACCAGGTACCCATCTTTCTCCTCCCCATAAATTTTTTCACCCCCTCCTCTTTCCCCGCTCTGCCAATTAACCTTCTTCTCCCAGTTTCCACCTCCCTCTCAATACTAATGTCTCTTATAAACACATTATTTCGTTCGTAAAAGATTATAGTTTTTTTCTTTTTTTTCTTTCTGCACAGTTATTGCGGAGATGGGACGAAGGGGGTAACTGCCCTGGCCTGCTCTAGCATTTTATTGTTTTAACTGATCTCAATTTTCAAACAATCAACCCATACTAAGTATGCCCAGGCGCAAATTCAATTGTAGTGAAAACTACAACAAAAACAGAAACAATAACAACGTCCACTTTACAAGAAGCTCCAATAAAGAGGTGAGGTCACCTCAGTTATCAGACCATTCATCATCACAAAATCGTCAAGACTCTAATGTGGTACAGAACCGATCCCTGTTAGAACGGAAAGATCAAGAGTCTCATCAGCAAGATTCCATTTCCTCAATATCTCAAGAAAACCAGAAGAAATTTTCTGTGCTCAAAACACCACAATTAAAGCAACAACAACTACCTAAAACATCATTCTCAAGTGACAAATTACATTCTGCTTCACAAGAAGACTTGTCAAAATTCTCATTGGCAGATTTTGAAACATCCTCACCAGCCTCAACAAACCAAAAGTCGTGTCCAACTCCACTCAGCCCTGCGGAACGCAATACAAAATAAAATTGATTATGTCGTGGCATCACGCTCCGCATTCTATTCGGATATGCGTGAGAGGTTCCCAACGCGCTTCTCAGACCAGATGGCAGATCTCAAGAAATTCGCTGATGGCGCCTTATTACCTGTCATAGCTAACCCAAACATCGAGGTGGCTTTCATCACTAGTCCCTTCTCTAACTCTTCACTTGCTGAACAATCCTCTACTTCGTCTCCTGCAGAGGTACCAAAAATGTTCTCATCAACTCCGTCAACTGCTCCAAAACCTAAACCAGCAATTTCTGACGGGGCAGTGCAGTCGAAATCCAAAACAAAACTGCGAGCATTACAGTCCCCACTTCCATCGTCATCAAGTCCTTCCTCTCCAGTCATTGAAAGTAGCTATCAACAGCAGGACGAAATTAATACTTCTTTTCCGGCAACTAGTATTCCCAATGTTGATTTTTCAAACAACTATCTCTCGGATACCTCAGATATTGAGGATGCTATCACAGAAATGAGTCCCATCCCAATGCAGGAGATGGAGAACGAAGAGGATCTTGAGGCTCTTTACTTAAAATTAAAGAGTAAGGGGAACATCTCTTCAACTCAGCAGACCACCTCAGAGCCCATCACAAAAAGTTCAGAAGATTCACGCAATCTCCATGAACAGGTTGAAAAAATTAAAGGGTTCCTTTCATACAAAGTTCCTAATGTGAGCCAAGCACTTTACCTCTTAGACCAGCTCCAAGCAGAAATACTGACATTTGAACTTATCAATATCAAGTCTAATCCCCAACCTCAGCAAATAAAAAACCAGACACCTAAACAAGTCCAGACTCAAACTTCTCAAGCATCTAAACAATCTTCCTCCTTAATACCAGAAGTTCCATCGCCAAACCCTACAATTTTATTATTCCCAAATTCAACTAATTCAGGTGAATTAACAGAAATTCTGAACAAAGAACTTCATCCAAAGGAATTTAACACCACAAATATAAAACCAATAAAAGGTAATGGCTTGGCCATTTCATTTAAATCCAATTCAGATATGTTAAATCTTCAAACCAAAATTGAATCAAACGCCAACCTACGGGATTTAATAAAATCTAAAAGCCCAGCAAAGAGACTGCCTAGTATTATTGTACATAATGTCCCAAACTCAACCACAGTGGTAACTCTACAGGAAGCCTTAAAGGTTCAACTTCATCTCTCAGCTCCCCCCTAAACTGAGATTCAAATTTAGGGGCACCATTCAGGATACATCCAATTGGGTGTTCGAAGCTTCCGCTTCAACACTTCAATCAACACTAAAAATTAAAAAACTGCACATTGGCTGGTCAATGTTCAACATCAAAGAGTTTTTTCACATAAAAAGGTGCAATTTCTGTCAAGCCTTCGGGCACACGACAAAAGATTGCACACATCAAATTCCCTCGTGTGGCTCATGTGCAGGACATCATGCAACACGTGACTGTCTTACTCAAGCCTTATGTTGTGTTAATTGTTTTGAATCCAATCTCTTCACCGGCACACTTCATCCAACAACTCATCCAACATGGGACAGTCAATGCCCATTTTATCAAATAGAAAAACAACAATACTGTAGTACAAGGTACTACAATTAAAACATTCATAGGACTTATTAATAAACTTATTTGCTTAAAATCTTCTTTTATCTTACATACATAGTGAAGTTTGTATCAATGTTCAAATTTTCTTTTATTTACTGTGCACTTTTATTGCATTCCATTTTCAACATTTAATACAGTTTATTTTCTTAATGTTTTCAATTTTTCTCTTAAATTGTGTTCATTTATATAATATTTACTTATTTTGCATTTTCTCACTAACATTTATAGTATTTGTAACAAATTATTTCATTTCTCAACTTCAGTGTTTATAAACAATTCGTTAACTCATATCTTTCAATTTTAGTCTTTTCTGTCAACATTTTATAATTGTATCATTAAGTTAACCTTTCATACGGGCCAAATCCTTGTTTTGTGGCCTGCAACCCTAAGCGTCCATGTATAACGTCTGTGAAAATTCAAATATTGTCATAGTCCAATTCTGTCAAATGTCATGTACAAACATATTGTTTTCTAATAAAGTTGCTCGGGGGGCGGCATTCCGGTGCGGGGCCTCGGGTGCCCCGTGGTGGGGGTTGGTTGATCTCAAATCCTACATGCGGCCACCTAAACTGCGAAAAGGGATTGCAAAATCTCAAAAGCGGGGCCGCATTGTAGAGTCAATGTTCATGGAACTTAGGATAGATGACAATATACGGAAGGTTGTTATTTACATTGTGGCATCCAATTTTTTTGCTTATGACTGAGATTTTCTTCTTAATAGTGATCATATTAGATTTACACTGTTTATAGGTTTCTGAAGATTTTAGTCCCGTGTCTAATAGTTCAAGATAAAATTTCTTGCAAATTAATGCGTAGTTGCCTTGTCAATAGGGGTTATAATGAAATGTTGTTGCAGAGTTTCGATGCTTTCCTTTATACTTCGGAATTCGTAGGTTTCATTTCTTGAATTGATATGTCTGTAATTGCTTTTTATGAAGTGTTTAAAGTGGAAATGGATATTCCATCTCCATTCGGTGAAAAACTGCACAGGTGTGTCAAATTTATGAGCAAATTTTAGGCAAAAATTATCAAGGTCATTGAGAAAACTTTTTAGAATGCGTTTTAACGAAATTTTGAAAATAGGACGAAATTTGGTGCCTTTATTCATTATTGACCTTAATTCTTCGTTTTTTATAATATTAAGGTTGCCAGTAAGGATGTGTTTATGAAAAGGATCCACATATTTTTTATATTTTTCTTCATTGCAATGACATGGAATATTGATTCTATTCGTTTCTATATTTTTACTGAAAGAAATATAATTAAAGACCCTCCTTCCAAATGTATGAACGAATAGAAAGCTAACGTTTAGGGTACGTTTTCAATTAGGAAATCCCATCCGAGCGTATAGAATTATTTTTCGATGTTTCCTACGCAAGATTAAGTCTAACTGGCGAAAACGCTTGCTTCCACGTTTATGGAAAATCCACGTTTATGGATATAAAAAACAATCAAAACGGTGCCAGAAAAACCAAATATTGAAAAGAAATCATACACTTAAAACAGAAAAGAAGAGAAAATTCTCAAAACTCACCCAAAAATACGCGTGGTGTCATTGATGCAAACACGTTCAAAAGTGCCGACGCAATACTTTGAAGGTCAACGGTAGCGTCGCGAATCGCAGTTAATTTTCAGTAGCGGTTAACATTTAGTTTTACTTATCTAGAACAAAGTGCCCTATTTAAATTAATTTATGAATAATAACACAGATCTACAACCAAAAAATTGCATCAGATTTTTTGACTCTTTCTTATAGATTTTTACTAACTGAAACGGGGAAAAACATTTAAAAAAATGCATAACGTCAGGTTTTCTTTCAAAACTCATGTTTTTGTTTAATTAAGCGTAAAATTTCTCTTTTTAACCTGAAATCTGGTATCATATTTTGAGTCAAAGAACCATATCCAATAATGATATCATATATTAATTTCATATTTCTAAGAGTGACTTTCAAGAGAAATACGAATTCAAAATGCGAGGAATTTGAGAAACGAACAAAAACAGTTACACACAGACAAAAGCTTCTACTACGATTCACACAACATGTACTGAAATGCATAGTAGGCAAAGGGGAGAGTATAATTTAGAACGGTTGCGCGTATTCGCCGGTTGTCATGGTTACTGTCATAGACCGGGGAAAATTGATTCACGAATGAAACTGAGTTTGCATCGTGCATTCATTCGTGATTGTGCATGTGTTTTAGTTCTGTATTATGGCTCCAAGAGGTTGTGTAATTTCTCTAGACAACTTTTGATTTATTTGTGATGAATAAACTGTTAAAAGTCAACGAAGAAACATACTTGATTTTGTGAATTAAGTTTATTTTGCTTATTTCAAGTTGAAACTTGGGGATTAAGACAAACCATGGGCTCCTCACAAGGTGTGTAGAAGATATGAGGAAGATATTCGTTTTTGGTTTAAGGGTAAGAAAAACTCATTTCGTTTTGGCATTCCTATGTTGTGGCGTGAACAACAAAACTACACTACTGATTTCTATTTCTGTTCGGTAGGAGAAAGAGGCTTTAATACAAAAAATTAAAAAAACATATTATACCCAAACCTTAGTTCAGCTATTCGTCCAGTGCCCCATACCTGAGAAATGCAAGTTCCACAGCCGCCTTCGAGTTTGAATGATATCTGGAGTGATTCTGAGGATGAAGACACATTACCTCACTAGGACGAATCTAACAACGATTTTTCCGTTGATGGGGGACCCTAACCATTTTCTCAGGGCGAGCTTAATGTTCTAGTTTAGAGATTTATGCCTTTCTAAAGATGGAGTGTAATTGCTAGGGTCAAGATTGAAAAATAAAAATCTTGTGACACCTGGAACTTCATTCTCCTGGAACAGGCAAAGACCGAAGGAATTCAGTCAGTTTGTCTCCAAAGAGAGAAATCTCGTTTTTCGTAATGATGTTCAAGTATTAATGGAGAGCTTTGACATTAGGGTGGATCGAAAAGTATAGGAATTTTTTTTTTTGAAATTATTTTTGGCATGGGGCGGGAAAGTTGTGTTTTAAGTATATTAGTTTATATAATTTTTTTAAAGAAATTCATTAATATCTTCCCGTGCCCCAAGCGCCCAGAAATAGTTAAAAATTGATTTTTTTTATGAAGATTCACAATTTTTTTGTTTTGTTTTGAAATTATTTTTGGCATGGGGCGGGAAAGTTTTGTCTTAAGTATATTAGTTTATATAATTTTTTTCATTCATATCCATTCATATCTTCCAGTGCCCCAAAAATAGTTAAAAATGACATTTTTTTTGGAAATTTATAAAAAAGTATTTTCAAAATTTCCTTTAGCGCTGGGTAAGAAAGTTTTGTTTTGGGTATATTAGCTTACATTTTTTTATTATCATTAAAATTCATTCATATCTTCTGGTGGCCCAAACACCCCAAAAAAGTTAAAAATTGATATTTTTACAAATATCTATTAAAAATTTTGAATTAATGAAATATATTTGAAAAAATGGCAGATTATTCAAGTATTCAAGTATAAACTTATAAATAATTATAATTTTATAATAATACATGAAGTATAAATTTCATAGTCAAAGCAATAAATCACAAAATTTATAAAAAGTGAACATACATCATAGATTTTTTAATTATATTAGTTTGAAGATTTACATATTTCTAAAGGATGTAATCCTTTTTGGTATTATAATGCTTGATAAGACTTCTTGATTGTATCCTATTCAATATGAAGCCGTGTCTCTTCTCTTCTCCATATACACTTTCCGACGCTTCATACACATATCACATCTTTCTACAGCGTGGGTATGTCATGGATATTTTGACTATTCCTCCGTTTTCCTAGCTTTTACCATGGCTTCAATATCTTTAAATGGCACATTTATCAAAAGAGGTGGTTCAAAAGGTCCAACTCGTTGCCAATGAATAAGTGCAAATTAATCCTTTGCTTTAAAATCTATTTTTGGTACTTGAAAAATTCTTATTCTGATGATCCTCTGTTTTCATTTCTAGCACAAATTAGTTTTCGTAGTGCTAAAGACCTTATATTCTCTCTGTTATCTGTGAGCATTGACAATAGCAAATTTTCAGGATAACAAAAGAAGTTATTTAGTTGAATAACAGTGTCTACTATATTTCTTAAATTGGGTTCCAAATATCTAGAAAATGAGGTAAGTCTCCATATACGCAGCGCTCCTATATATGTTGCAAGAATAATAAGATTGCCAGATGTTTTTTTCTGTGAGCACATACAACCTCAAAATTCTACCTGCAAATGTTAGCCACCTTGAACAACTGAACCATGCTTTCTTAATGCCAGGTCAGAATAGCATTCACTACGTGATATCGCTATGCAAATATCATATAGGTATTGCTGATCATTGATGAGAACCATTCTATCTATATTATCTGGCATATTCTCCACAATTATTGAAGAAAAAGGAGCTGCAGGTAGATCCTCGCCGGTTTTGACTGCTTTACCAATTGGTCGAGAAAATTCCTTAGGACCAGTTGTTGCACCATCCTAAGAATTTAGTAGATGACGGAGAGGTAATTCATTTGTTTGAAGCAAACAAATGCACCATGTACCATCAAGCGAATAATACCTCCCTTGTGCCCAGTGTTATTATTCCCATCGCATCCAATTAATGTTAGCCCATACAATTGCATATTAGTTGATACAAAAAAATTGAGTATTTCTTATTTTATAGCTTTAGCTCCTCCTTTTGCAGCAGTAAAATATCTGATATACACAGATTTAGGTCCGTTTATAAGATTATAATGCTCCTCCTTCGTGGTCTTTGGGTAGTACTTTGTGTCCTTCTTAATTAGCACTTTTGTGTTGTCTTTTCTCCCATCCATATATAATCCGGTTAAAAGAGACCAAGACACTGTTAACTTAGTAGACTCTTCAACTGCATTTGAAAGCTTTTTACGCTGTCTAGGAATTTTATTGCGATCCACCACATGAGAAGTCTCTCCTTCGTGTACAATTCCAATGTTTAAACAACACTGGCAAATGTAGCAGCTGCTCTATCTGAAATTCCGTATCGATGATTCCGATCGTTCCCTTACTAAGATAGGGAAATCTAAACGGTCTTGTGATTGATATTTCAAGGTAATTACATCCGTATCTGTATACGAGGACGAAGACATAGTGTTGAGCTCAAGTAGCTCCATTGATTGAGCATGAACAGCATCAGTTTTAATCATTTTACGTTTTATTCTTTCGTCTTCCATCTCTTTTCTTTTTTTCAGTCGCAATAACGCCCACTCCTCCAATAACCATTTTCCTTTCAAATCTTTGATATTTTATAAAAAGTCGCTCAGCAAGTGGAATTTTCATGTATTGTTGGCATTTGCATTTATCGAAATTTGTACACTTACAAAATGTGATATCGAACAAACACGATATTTTTTCATTACGATAATTTTCCAATTTTTGTTGGTATTTTTATCATTCCTTCGCCCTCCCCTATACGTTTCTCCCTGTATAATCGTTTCTTTAACACATTTTTAATTTTTAATTCGAAATTTGCATAAAAATCGTTTTTTGTAAATATTTAAGTGTCTTGGGGCACCGGAAGATATTAAACAAAGTTGAAAACATTTTGCATGTAAGCTAGTACACTTAAAAGACAACTTTTGCACCCTATACCGATTATTTTATCCACACTTTGAATTTTCGATCCACCCTATTTGACATAGAATATGATCCATCTGAGTGGCGCCTATTCATAAATTCGTCTAAAACAAGCCTCAAAGCAGTCTTGATGCATAAGGGTAATTCATTTGCATCGCTTCCTATAGGATACTCGGTGCATTTGGAAGAAACCTATAATGATTTGTATATGGTCCTTGAGAAAATCTAATATCAAGAATATCGTTGGATTGTTTTGGGGTCTTCAAAATGCTAACCATGCTCTTGGGTCAGCAGGCAGGTTACTCAAAATATTCCTGCTACCTATGATTGTGGGAAAGTCGAGCCAGATACCTCCATTGGACAAAAACTGACTGGCCACTTCGAGGTGCCCTAACACTCGGCGAAGAAATGTCATAAATACAAGCTTGGTTCCACATGAAGAAGGTTTTATTACTACCTCTTTATATAAAATAAAGGTTTAGGAAGCAGTTTATTAAATCACTGCCTAAAGATGGTGAATGCTTCAAATATCTATGTTCGAAATTCCTAAAACTGTCAGAAGCCAAGTTGAAAAAGGGAGTTTTTACTGGGCCCGAAATACAGAACTGTTAACAATGGGGGACAAAGAAAAAGAAGCGTGGGACACTTTTAAGGATGTAGTGCACAGGTTTTTGGGGAATACTAAAGACCCTCTCTACGAAAGCATTGTTCAACGCAAGTTGACAGCGTATGAAGTTCAAGGATGAGCTTAAAAGTTCATTTCCTGCACTCCCATATTGACTGTTTTCCCGAAAACTTAGGAGTCTATAGTGATGAGCAGGGTGAAAGATTTCACCAGGATGTCCGTGATATCGAGAAATGATGCCAAGGAAGATGGGACGTCAACATGCTAGCTGATTACTGTCAGATGCTCAGGCGGGAAACAGAAGATGGAAAGCGAAAGCGTGTTTGGGGAAGTGTCAAAGAGAAGAAGCAAAGTTTTCACAGACAGAAAGAGCAAACATGAAGTGTTAAATATATCAAGAAAGAATAGTTTTGTTTCTTTTTTCCAATTATAGGAAAAATTATGCATAGTTAATTGCAATAAAATATTGATTCTTTTCATCGCAGTTGTGCTTTTTTAATGTAAACTCCCCACGTTTTCGAAAACATTGTACGTGATGGATGGAACTAGAGGTAATTTTTGGATTCAGCACCCTAAAAAACATAAAATTTACTAAAACTATCCCATGCAGATGGAAATATTTTTTTACAGACATGTGTAATCATTATAAAACCAATAGTAACCAGAAAAATAAATGTATTACTTGAAAAAATTGTTAATGGAAGATATAATTTAATTAAGAGACATACAGAATATATAAAAAGTTGCTATACAACTCAAATTTTCAGGATACTTATGGCACCTTGTTGGCTTGGATGGCCCTTCTGTAGTTAAATACAACGCTAACATCACTCTCATAAGCATTCCCCTACTTTCAATTTAAAGGTAAAGAATAAAGGTAAATACAGAGACTTGGGAATTTTATTAGAATCAAGATTGTTTTTAAAAAGTTCTATTTGCTGTATTGTTGAATCCGAATTATTACAAATGCTTCTGATAAGTAAATTATTTACTATTTTGTTTTCTTATATTTTATTTGGGAAGTTTGAATTCCAAAAGTAGAATCTATTAATATTAAATTTAAATTCCTTTCTTTTATCGTATATATTTAATTTTATTTCCTTCTGGCAATCAGTATTTAAATTAAGAAATATAACTTTAATATTATTTTCATTAGCTTTTGTTAATTTTAATTCCTCAAGATAAATACTCCCAAAATAGCAGAAAAATCCTTAAAATTATAAATTATGATTTCATCATCATTTCTAAAAACTGATTTTAACAATAGAACAGTATTTTTTTTCATAATAATGTAGAAATATATATGCAATTAAAGAAGAAAAAGTAGAGCCCTGCGGAATGCTTTTAATCTTGAGGAAGAAATTTTCGCCATTTGATATAAAATTATTAAAAACGCAAAGATTAATTATGTCCAGCCAAAATGCTTCTGTGCAGTTCAATAAGTTTTTTAAATCGTTATAATATTGTATTAAAACCTCTTTTAATTTATTAAGTGGGATGCTGGTGAACAAGTCCTGGAAGTCATATGTCTCGAAATGAGTTATTTCAATGTTCTTAGTAAACTCAATTACTTTAATATTATTTTTATTAATACAGGTAAAATTTTCTTTTTCTACAAAATTCAAAATGATATTTAGGTATTTAAAGAATATTTTCGCTGCTTTTTTCATGTAGGTATTTTTTTCGCAAGTGATATATAATTCACTTAATTGGCTGTTTGTGGAATTTGGGATAGATTGTAATATATGGTAGGGTTAAATTATTGTTCAGATATTTAATTCTTTTATTTAAAACACAAATTTTTTTTCTGAACTTTGGTGATGTTAGATTTATGAAGTTTGAATGTTTCGGAAATTTTTAGTTCCATATCCAAGAGTTCTAGGTAGAATTTTTTCAAAAAAATGGAAAAGTAACCTGAAACCTTATCAATTCGAGTAATAGTGAAGAGTTTTTGTAGTTCTTTAAAACTTTCTTTTATTTTTTAACCCTCTGAGTGTTTCACACGTATTTCTACGTTGACCTTGAACTACCCCAAAAGCGTAAAACACGCATTTCAACGTGTGGTCAAAAACACCCCGAAATCGGTTTGCACTGAATTTTACGTTCATTGTGAACTGTCTCTAAAGGGTAACACACGCATTTTTCCGAATTTCTTACCCCCATTCTTGGTTTGACATCTTGATTGATTATCTGGGGAGAGCAACGGTCAATACAATGAAGACTGATAAGGATGTACTTACTGCAAATTAGGGATGTCACAGGGTCTGAGACCCCAACTCGCCTGTGGTTTGGGGAATTTTAATGCTATTTGCAGTGAGGTTATTTTTCAGGAAGAATTGCGGTGTCCGATTCTTTTTTTTTCGCATTGTGTGTGTCAGAATTTGGAATCGCATTTCCGGATTAGTTCGGTTTAATGTCAGCCTGGTTTGATGCTGTATTATGTTTCAAGTGCTATTCTTTTAATACAATTTATGTGATATAAGATTTTTTTCAATGCATCAATGTTTTAAAGATCCATCTCGAATGGTTATGTAAAATAGATATTGTGGCTTAAGTAAAATAGATTTTGTTCCAATACCGCATTCAAGCATAAAAGAATTGAAAGCCTGGGAGGTTGCTAAGAAAATCTGTTATTTACATATAGTTGAACAGTGTCCTTGAATCAACACATTTTACCCGCATTCAACTAGTTTTATGATATTAATCTAAACTTCTTTCATATTAATAATCTCCATCTACTCATTTTTCCTTTATAAAAATAGACTTAAATTAAATTTTTGTCAAAAATAGCTCAAATTTTAAGGTATATGAAAATGATGCATTATTTTTATTGTTTTATCTTTCAGATCAAATCGAAAATTTCAGTTTTACAATGATTATTTCATTATATACATTTGATTTTTATTTAAAAATTAATTTTCAGGTTTAAGAGTAATTTTTTTAGACTAGAACAGATTTTAACTTCATTATTACACTATTTAGAAAAATATCTTTTAAATTCATAAAAATTACAATGAAAAAATTCATCAAAAAAATAATTATTATTTTATTAAATAATTATTATTAAATTTATTTTAGGTCACTGGAACTGAAAAAAACTACATGAAATAAATATTAAAGAAATGGGAGAAAATTTTATTTTTTACATTGCAAAATATTTTCTTTTTTTGTTAGAGGAGAAAATATAGTTTAGATGAAAACGTTAAGTAAATATCACGACTAAATTTGATGTTTGGGTGTGTGATCTTATCAGACTTTTAATAATCTTATTATGAGACTGATAATATCTGCAGCCCAAACTTCTTACGTTTATTTCAATAATCAATGAAGATGTTTATTTCTGTTTAAAATAAAAAGAAGACAAAAAATATGTCTAGAAAATATTATACGAATACTGTATTTTAGCGCATTAGTTCCTAGCACAATATTTTTTCTGATGTGTTATTAAGCATTCTTCTATAAATGATTATTTATATATATCTAAATTGAATTGCTTTCGGTAAATGCCATGCCAACTGCAAGTTAAGTTTTCATTAATGCTCTGAGAAAAGAAATCCACTAATATATGTTACAAACCTTTGAAACATCCAGATCCACTAATAACAACAATCAATGAAATAATCAATGAAAATGTTTATTTCTTCCTTAAAATGAAAGAACAGAAAACGATTTCTAAGAAAATATTATAATGTTTACTTCAATGATACTGTATTTATGCATCAGTTCCTTGAAGCATTATAGTTTTGCTGATATGCTTTCTTCAATAAGTGATCAAATCTAAATGTCTAAATTGCATTGCTTTTGGTAATTGCGAGGTGAATTTTAATAAATACTATGAGACAAGAATCCGCTTATATGTATTACAAACATTTGATGCATCCCGACACGTTATTAACAAGTTTGAAGACAGTACTTCCAATAATAATAGTAGTCTCAGGCATTGAATTATTTTCAAATTCCACCGTCACATGCTAAACAATGTGTTTTATCGCAACATCTTGTGTGTGTGCTGTAATTTGTAAAGTATAATTTTTTTTAATAAAATTCTGATTTATATATACGTATTTATTTTCATTCTGAACTTTAATGGATAATAATGAGAATCTTATTTATTTTCCAAGTTGTATGATATATTTGAATTAGATCAATAATTTATTTTTTTAAAAAAAAGTAAAGTGTCAGTTTTATGTTAGTTAAATTTCCTTTATATTTGGTATGAAAAGGCCCAAAAATAATTTTGAATACCACACCGACAACGTCCAAGACATCCATAAATTGTGAAAAGGCACCTGAAAAATTTCGAATAAGTGTTAGATTTTTCTCTTTATTCTTTGATTTTGCCAAGTTTGCAAAAAATTGTCTGTAGAAAAAAAATCCAATAATGTTTTACTTCGTAGCTAGCGCATTTTCTTAAAATTGATAGGAAAAAGTTTGATCGTTTTTACTTTCTAGTAAACGAAGTATACAAACAGAAAGTATTATAATCGTCGATCGTAAAATTCAACACGAGATTTTGATTAATTTCCACGTTTTAGACCTCCCTGAGTCCGAAAAACACAATTTTGGAATTTTGTTTGTGAACACAATAACTCAAAAACGGTTAAAGCTAGAAAGACGAAATCTGGTGTATAGACTTTATACAAAATTAGTATATTTCAATCAATTTTTGGATAAAGTCCGTAAACGGGAAATTTGTCTGTTAGGGTTCATATGAACACGATAACTCAAAAACTTAAATAGCTAGATAGATAACATTTGGTACACAGTTTCAAAAATTAGGAATGTAGGTCCGTATTAAATTTTGGACGAAATCCCTCGAAACGTTGACTGTCTGTAGGTTTCTGTAATCGCATGCTTGTGAACACTATAATTCCCAAACGCAACGACTTAGATAAATGAAATTTGGTATGTGGTCTTTTAACCCTAATTGTCCTATTTTCGTTTCAATCGGGTAAAAAAAACCTCTAATGCCCCTGAAACTCAATATGCCATTACTTTTCGATAAAAAAATTATAAATAAAGAATTAAATTTAATTTTGAAAAATTCGCGACTGGATTCTCTACCTGGACTATAGTATCAAAGTTACAAATTTCAGGTGAATTAAATTTCCGTTTATTATAATATAAGATAATCTCTTACGCACTAAATAAAGGTTATATGAATAAGCTATTTCTTCCAACATTTAGTGCATAGGTTTTCTAAATGTAATCTTTAGTTTGAGGATTATTAACTCGCCCTCTTAAAAAGCATATATAACAAGTTTCAGTACAAAAGACTTGTAGTATATTGTTTTATTTAAAACATTATTCAGGGGTTAAGAAGGTTATTTATAAACCTTCATATGTATTAATTATTACTGGCTATTTTGGAATATAGATTATTATGTGACTATCTATATAATAAATGTTTATGTGCATACAAAACGCTTTAAGCCAGTTAAGCTCCGTTTATATTTGTGATCGGCTCTAAATTTTTTACCTTTTATTTAATACTAAATCAAGAAACACTATGAAAAGTTTTATAGTGCCATCAGAGATTAGCAAAATATATATAAATGGCATTGTTGTTGATCCTTAAAATTAAGAAAATAATTTTTACATTCGTAGACTAATATGCTGACGTGTAGACTGAAAATAAATTGAAGTCAAGAATAAAAAGAAGACTAATGATATGGAGTACAGCCAATATCTAAAATACAACTATTAATAAACATCAAATAAATTGAAGTCACAGACATCTAAAGAATATCAACTTTCATGCAACTTCGATGATGTTCATATTTTTAGAAACTCACAACATGAAAAATAAGTAATATAGCCTTCATTTTTTTGGCCCAACGGTCTGGCATTTATCTGGTCTAACGGCGTTTATTTTTGTCAGCTGGTGTTATGGACACGGGCAGAATGAGGCATCTCGAAGACATGAAATGTAATTTTGTCATACGACAGGTGGGATTTCCAAAAGCAGTAAAATCTAGTTTGAATAGGTTCCAAGCTGAATAGAACGGATTTTTGCGGTTAGCCCGCCCCTCCGACGGGTTGCTGTATGTCCTCAGTTCAGAGGGGGGAAGAGACTTGATCTGCTGCGCGTTTGGGAAAATCTTCTGTTGGGAGGAAGACACTTTTAAAACAGATAAAGGTTCTGCAGACGCTCGCTTTTCGAATCGCTTTAGAAAGAAGACCGAACCACTCAGAGGGTTAAAGGAATATTTTATGTTATTTTTATAATAACTGTAGAACTCGTCATTAACAAAGTTTTTAAATTTGAAAAAACAACTGTATTTCCAATCTATGAAGAAATGTAGAGGAATATCTAATCTGTTTGCAATTTTTAAGGAAAAACTATTAATGTTGTTAAGAAAGCTTTTTACTGTCTGTGCTCTTTTTATTTTAAATATTGGACGACATTTGGTACCATTTTCCATAAGTTGTCGTAGTTCAATGTCTTTTATTATATTTAAATTACCAGTAATTATGAGTTTATGGTATTGGACTATACAATTCTTGTATTCTTCATCGCAGAGACAGTGAGAATTAATTGGATTGTTATTAATGTTTTTACAGAAGGGGTTGTAATTGAATATTTTCTACCAAGAGGGATGTCATATTTAAAGGATTTAATAATTTTAAAGTTTTTCAGCGAGAATGAGTCATGTTCTATGACGTTATCTTCACCTCTTTTACTTTTTTTATCCTTTGAATTTTAGCTATGAAAATATCATTAAAGAGTATACCAAAATGCTGCTTTTTAGTACATTACTAATCTATGGATTTTTTTAATTTATCACATTTCTCTTTTATGGAAAAACTATAATTTTTTGCAGGCTTATAATTAAAGTTTTTATTAAAGTCTTCCTCTAATTTTTGTAAGTCTTTCTGAAACAATTCTTTTAAATCATCTTCAGCTAAATTAATCATTTCATTATTTCTTTTATTTTTCCGCTTCTACGACACACTTTTTTCATATTGTTATGAGTATTAAAAAGTTGTGAAGTGTTACAATTATTCTGATTAATCATTTTGTTTTGAAAAATGCCATTAAGGCCATAAGGTGTAATGGTTTTTAATTTTAGCATATAGAAGTTTTCTTTCTGCGGTCTACGTTTTACATCAGGAATAATATCAAGAATAAATACTGAAATCTTATTAAAGTCATATCTTTGAAAATGATGAAACTCAATTTTCAACCTTTCCTCATTCTTATAATTTTTAATGTGGGAGCGATGAACGTTTAATCATATATTTAAGGCGTTACTGGTTTGTCATATATATCCCGTAACACAGAATATATATATACTAGCTGCATGGCCCGGCGTTGCACGAGTAATCTTGAATAATGGGATATTCCCCAACGGAGAGAAGTGAGATCAGGTTAGACCTTGGGATCCATATTTTTTCATATGGCCGGCACCGTGTTTTTTCAACAAATATTGTCACTTACTTTCCCCAACAAATGTAAATATTCTTTCAAATCTAGTCTTTTTATTACTAATTTTCATATGCCCGCCTCCGGTTTTTTTACACATATTGTCGCTAACGTAAACGTTACGTTCCCTCAAAACGTAAAAAAACCTTTGAATCCTATATTCTTTAATAAAAATTTTTAAATCCAATCTTTTAATTACCTTATAGTTAATAACCCAGCATTTCTCGGAATCCACACTTTTTCATATGCCCGCCTCTGTTTTTTCCCCTACAAATATTGTCACTACGCTTCCCGAACAAACGTAAATCTGTTTTGAATCCTCTCTTGTTAAATTTAAACTTTGAGTTCTAGCCTTTTTACTACCTTAAAGCAGTTTGGTTTGAATGAAAGCGCGAGAATTCTTATGCTTATAAATTAAAACAGATGAGCATGATATTTGTTTTACAAAAGAAAAAATAAAACGAAATAAAATTTAATAGTACACCAAATTGATAAATTAAACACAATAAACATATATTTTCGTCTTGCCCGTATTTGAATAATAATGAAAGAAACCGTATAAAAATGAATAAATATTTTCCCCCAACAAACGTGATTGTTGCGAAACACCGTAGGTCAAAAAAAGAAAGAAAAATGCAGGAAAACGATTTTTGTCCATTGTTAATAAATCCAAATACAGAAGCTCGCTCAAAAAGAAATACCAACTTCCGTTAAATAAATAAAAAAATGCAAGACCGGATGCGAAAACTAATAATAGGGAAAAAAGAATCATCCGTGAATGAATTCACCATACTGCCAATAGATGGCAGCACTTCTATTCATTCATTTTGACGTTTTTAATTAATATCTTTTTAACTAATTACAATTTCGGAATTTAAATAGTCGAAATGGATTCCTTGTATGTATGTATATTTTCCATCTTTTGGTACTTACGGCTAGTTTCAGGATTCAGTGGTTCGTGAGAAGATAGAAGGGTATACATACATACATACATTTGTTGACGTTCGCATTTTAATAGGATAGATAATAAAAGTTTCTATAATGGGCTATCTCGAATAATGCGTCATTCCTTGAGTTCGCGTGACACGTCTTGTCTGACCAATCGGCCATTCGTTTGTTCGTCTGTTTTCTTCTGCTCATCTCTCCTGGCTACGTTGTGCCATGCCTGACAATCGGCTATTTCTTTTTCTTCTGTTTCTTCGGCTTTTCTCTCCTGGCCACATTGCGCCATGTCTGACAATCCTCTATTTCGTTGTTCTTCGGTTTCATCCTCTCTTCTTGTCTGGCCGCGTTGTGCCATTAATGTCAATAGGCTATTATTTTGTTCTTCTGTCCTGGCCACTTTTCGCCATATTTAAAATCCGGCGATTTCTTTCTTCGTCAGTTGCAGCAACTCTTCTTTCACGTTTCATAATTGCCTGCTGTCTACAGGCAGCATCCCTTGCAACTCCTCTTTTCCTTTTAGGTATCGGAAATAGAGAGAATTGAGCAAAGCAAAAATTGTAACTTCCAAATATCAGCTTAAAATAGCAGCTACCAGAAATATTTAAACTTGATCATATCAATGAATAATGATTAAAATCACTAACATAACTAATCTATATCTTTCGCACATAACTTTACAGAAACAAAACACGCCTGTAAATTCGTTAAAATGAAAGCTCACTCAAAAAGAAATACCAACTTCTTTCCAAGAAATACCAAGAAAATGCAACACCGGATGCGAAAACTAATAATAAGGAAAAAAAGAATCCGCCGTGAACGAATTCACCATGCTGCCAATAGATGGCAGTACGTGAATTCATTCACTTTGACGTTCTTAATTAATATCTTTTTTAACTAATTACAATTTGGGAATTTAAATAGTCGAAATGGATTCCTTTGATTATTTCCCATGTTTTGGTACTTACTGCTAGTTTCAGGATTAAGTGGTTGGTGAGAAGATAGAATCAGATACATACCTTAATAGCACATCATGCTCTACCATATTGTTACGATATCTTTACGATATTGTATGGCATTCAGAATATCGAATAACGTCATGGAGATATTGCACAATATATTGTATTAATAGTGTACATACATACGTCTGTCGAATTTTAATAGGATAGATGATAAAAGTTTCTATAATGGGCTATCTCGAATAATGCGTCATACCTTGAGGTCACGTGACACGTCTTGTCTGACAATCCTCTATTTGGTTGTTCTTCGGTTTCTTCCGCTCTTCTCTTCTGGCCACGTTCTACCATGAATGTCAATAGGCTATTATTTTGTTCTTCTGTTTCTTCTGTCCAGGCCACTTTTTGCCATAGTTGAGAATCGGCGGTTTCTTTCTTCGTCAGTTGCAGCAACTCTTCTTTCACGTTTCATAATTGACTGCTGTCTAAAGGCAGCATCCCCTGCAACTCCTCTTTTCCTTTTAGGCATCGGAAATAGAGAGAATTGAACAAAGCAAAAATAGTAACTTCCAAATATCTTGCACAGGCTATCTCGAATAAGGCGCCATTCCATGGCGGAGAGAAGAAGTGAGGCCGTGTGACACAAACGATTAGATAAACCAGCGTTGCTTGGGATAAATATTTTTTCATATTCCCGCGTCCAATTCATAAACACATGAAGAAAATACATTACATACAAACGTGACCCGGCGTTGTACGGGCTATGTCGAATAATTCGTCGTTTTCTGGCGGAGAGAAGAAGTGAGGTATTGAGACAAATACCCAACGTTCTCTCCTAAATAAATAAGGAGTAAAGAACAGTTCTAGCTGCATAAAAAGTTTGTATCTGATGGTGATTTTGCCCTTCAATAACATTTAGACGGCGTTCTCTTCCACGTTGTACCATGGCTGACAATCGGCTATTTAATTTTTCTTCAGTTTCTTCCGCTCTTCTGTGCAGACTACGTTGTGCCGTGGTTTCTTTCTTCGTGAAGTTCAGCAACTCTTCTTTTACGTTTTCTAATTTCCTGCTGTCTACGGGCAGTATCCCCTGTAACTCCTCTTTTTCTTTTAGGCTTCCGAAAAAGCGAGAATTGATCAAAGCAAAAATAGTAACTTCCAAATATCAGCTTAAAATAGCAGTTGCCAGAATTATTTAAATTTTATCAAATCAATGAATAATGATTAAAATCACTAAAATAACTAATCTATATCTTTCGGCACATAACTTTACAGAAACAAAACACACCTGTAAATTCGTTACATTGATTCTGTTTGACGTTATATCACGGAATAAAAAAAGAATTTATACACTTCCAACAATACATTTATTATTTCTGTCAGCGACCCTTTTTTATTGTTGTTATAACAATGTTCTTTAAAATAAACAACTTCAACAATAAAATATATTTTGAATTGCGCTGCAACAATGGAAATTATTGTTATAAAGTATCCGAAACAATAAAAAGTATTGTTGTAAATTAGTTTTTAATTAATATCTTTTTCACTAATTAAAATTTGATATTTAAGTGGCCGAAATGGATTCTTTGAATTATTCCCCATCTTTTGGTACTTTCCGCGCGTTTCTCCGTTCGGCGGTTCGTAATAAGATGGCTGGACATACATACAAGCATACAGTCGGATTTTAATAGTGTACTAGCTGTATGGCCCGGCGTTGCACTGGCTAAATCGAATAATACCTGAGGTCACGTGACACATGCCTAATATGTGTTATGATATTGTTGAAGTGTGTCGTATTAGTGTTTTCACCTCCTGCTTCAGCTGGGTGTAGATGAGAGGTCCTGTGATAAATTTGGCCATGAATTCTGAAGCAATACGCTCCTCTCCCTGTAGACGGTACAATCTGTGCACCCACTGAAGCACTGGTACGACCTTATGTTATTTTTGAAATGCACTGATAATTCATCGGAGCCATCCATCAATCCTTTCATTTCCACTGGATAAACTGAAGCCTGCTCAATTATATTTCCATTATGACAACAATGAGCGTAAATTCCTCTGGTATTCTTTTCATCCCGGAAATGCAACCCTCCGCATTTCATACAGAGATTGTCCATTTCTCCACAGTTTTGCTCTTCAGTTCAGAACAGTTGTAGCTGCATAAAAAGTTTGTATCTGATGGTGATTTTGTTCTTCAATAACATTTAGACGGCGTTCTCTTGCATGTTGTAGCATGGCTGACAATAGGCTATTTCTTTGTTCGTCTGTTCCTTCGGCTCTTCTCCCCTGGCCACGTTGTGCCATTACTGCCAATCGGGTATTTCTTTGTTCTTCTGTTTCTTCGGCTCTTCTTCGCTGGCCACGTTGTGCCATTACTGCCAATCGGCTATTTCTTTGTTCTTCTGTTTCTTCGGCTCTTCTCTGCTGGGTACGTTGTCCCATTACTGCCAATCGCCCATTTATTTGTTCTTCTGTTTCTTCGGCTCTTCTCTCCTACCCATGTTGTGCCATGTCTGACAATCGGGTATTACTTGGTTCTTCTGTTTCTTCCGCTCTTCTGTCCTGGCCACGCTGTGCCATAGTTGAAAATCGGCGGCTTCTTTCTTCTTCAGTTTCAACAACTCTCCTTTCACGTTTTCTGATTGCCTCCCGTCTACTGGCAGCATCCCCTGTGATTCCTCTTTTTCTTTTAGGCATCGGTAAAAGCGAGAGTTGAACAAAGCAAAAATAGTAACTTCCAAATATCAGCTTAAAATAGCAGCTACCAGAAATATTTAAACTTGATCAAATCAATGAATAATGATTAAAATCACTAACATAACTAATCTACATCTTTTGGCGCATAACTTTACAGAAACAAAACACGCCTATGAATTCGTTAAAATGATTCTGCTTGACGTTATATCACGGGATAAAAAAAGAATTTATACACTTCCACAACAATACATTTTTTATTTCTGTCAGCTTCACTTTTTTATTGTTATTGTAACAATGTTCTTTAAAGTAAACAACTTCAACAATAAGATATATTTTGAATTGCGCTGTAACAATGAAAATTATTGTTATAAAGTATCCAAAACAATGAAAAGTATTGTTGTAAATTAGTCTTTAATTAATATCTTTTTTACTAATTGTAATTTCGGAATTTAAATGGCCGAAATGGATTCCTTGGATTATTCCCCATCTTTTGGTACTTTCCGCGCGATTCTCCGTTCGGCGGTTCGTGAGAAGATAGCTGGACATACATACATACATACATACGTTTGTTTACCTTCGAATTTTAATAGGATAGACTAGCTGCATGACCCGGCGTTGCACGGGCAATCTTGAATAATGGGATATTCCCGAGCGGAGAGAAGTGAGATCACGTGAGGCCTTCGGATCCATATTTTTTCATATGCCCGGCTCCGTTTTTTTTCAACAAATATTGTCACTTACTTTCTCCAAGAAATGTAAATATTCTTTCAAATCTAGTCTTTTTATAACTGATTTTCATATGCCCGCTGCCGATTTATTTTTTTTACATATATTTTCGCTAACGTAAACGTTACGTTCCCCCCTAAACGTATTCTCTTTTCTTTGTTCTTCTGTTTCTACGGCTCTTCTCTGCTGGCTACGTTGTCCCATTACTGCCAATCGTCTATTTCTTTGTTCTTCTGTTTCCTCGGCTCTTCTCTCCTGCCCACGTCCCAGATAACACGTAAGTTTGCAGCAAGTTTGATTTTGACTTGTCATGGCAAAATTTGACGCGTCAAACTTGAATCGAACTTGTAGCAAGTTCGATGTGACAAATAGCGCCACCTCTTTGCAAATCAAATTTGCTGAAATTTTGCAAAGCAAGCTTCCTGCAAAGATAGCACAATAAGAGATAATTATCTTTGTCTCTGTTTTAAAAAACATCCGATTTTTAATAGCATCTCCTAGACCGTAATTCTTTTTTATTAATTCAATAAATCAATGATAATTTGTGAAAAAGATAACTTTTTTATAAAAAAATTTTTTGAAACATTTTCCATCTTTTTACTAAATATATCACTGTCACTTTAAAGAAAACTATATCGCCTTTTTCTTAATGTTGAAATTTTAACGTTTATAAACAAAATTAAATCTAAAAAACAGTCAGTGTTTGTTGAACAATAATAACTAGACATTGTCCCATTTTAAAGTAATTACTTTTGAACTCTAATTTCATAATTTATTTTACTAGCAAAACGTAGTTATTAGCAAAAATCGCTCTCTCTTTGACTTCAAATCATATTCTCAACTCAAAAAATTAATGAAATCCAGAAAATAGTTAAAAATAAATCGTATACGAATCGAATCGAGCGATGTATTAGCGAAATCTATCTTATCCTCTCAGAGTTCGACTGGCTCAATGGTTTGCGTCTCCGCTTCGGAACCGGGAGGTCGCGAGTTCTATCCCGGGTTGTGTTTCGTGCTCTCTTTTTGCTTTAATTTGCAATAAGTGTGCACGGCAAGTTTGCTGCAAGTTCGTTTCATGGTGACTTCGGAGCTTTCGTTAACTTGCTGCAAGCTTACTGCAAGCTTGCACTCTTGTCATGACAAATTTTTGGCAAACTTGCACTCTTGTCATGACAAATTTGTGGCAAGCTTGCTGCAAACTAAAATTGCTATCTGGGGTTGTGCCATGTCTGACAATCGGCTATTTCTTTGTTCTTCTGTTTCTTCCACTCTTCTGTCCTGGCCACGTTGTGCCATAGTTGCAATCGGCGGCTTCTTTCTTCTTCAGTTTCAACCACTGTCCTTTCACGTTTTCTAATTGGCTCTTGTCTACTGGCAACATCCCCCGTAATTCGTCTTTTTCTTTTAGGCATCGGAAAAAGCGAGAATTGAACAAATCAAAAATAGTAACTTCCAAAAAAAAAATATCAGCTTAAAATAGAAGCTTCTACAAATATTTAAACTTGATCAAATCAATGAATAATGATTAAAATCACTAACATAACTTATCTACATCTTTCGGAACATAACTTTACAGAAACTAAACACCTCTTTTAATTTCGTTAAAATGATTGGTTGGACGTTATATCACGGGATAAAAAAAGAATTTATACACTTTCAACAATACATTTTTTTTTATTTCTGTCAGCTTCATTTTTTTATTGTTGTTGTAACAAAGTTCTTTAAAGTAAACGACTTCAACAATAAAATAAATTTTGAATTGCGCTGTAACAATGAAAAGTATTGTTATAAAGTATCCGAAACAATGAAAAGTATTGTTGTAAATTAGTTTTTAATTAATATCTTTTTCACTAATTACTATTTCGGAATTTAAATGACCGAAATGGCTTCCCTTGATTATTCCCCATCTTTTGGTACTTACCGCGCGCTTCTCTGTTCGGCGGTTCGTGAGAAGATAGCCGGACATACATACATACATACATACGTTTGTTTACCTTCGAATTTTAATAGAGTAGACTAGCCACGTGACCCGGCGTTGCAAGGGCTATCTCGAATAATGCGTCATTCCTTGACGGAGAGAAAAAGTGAGGTCATGTGACACATGCCTAACATTCTCTCCTAAATATATAAGGAGAAAAGTGCGGTTCAATCCTTCCGTCCGCGTAAAGGCTTTAAAATATACTTTTAAAAAATCGCAAAAATAATCTTTATTTTGTAAAATTGCGATTCCGGAATTATTTTTTGTCTAACTTTAGTACGTAAGGAATGAGATAACCCAGCGTTGATCGGAATCCGTATTTTTTCATATGCCCGCCTCCAGTTTATATGCACACGAAGCAAGATGCACTGAGTACATGAAATCTAAAAGTGAAACCTCATAGAAAACAATAGTTTTAGTAAAAACCCTATATGAGCGATTTGAATTTCCCTGTTTCTTTATATCAATTAACAAAACCCACACAAAACTCTATCCACATTGACTTGTTGCATTGTTCAGGTTTCCATATTGCAACAATACATTTTTTTTACTTCTGTCAGCGTCACTTTTTTATTGTTGTTGTAACAATGTTCTTTAAAGTAAACGACTTCAACAATAAAATAAATTTTGAATTGCGCTGTAACAATGAAAAGTATTGTTACAAAGTATCCGAAACAATAAAAAGTATTGTTGTAAATTAGTTTTTAATTAATATCTTTTTCACTAATTAAAATTTCGAAATTTAAATGGCCGAAATGGATTCCTTGAATTATTCCCTATTTTTTGGTACTTTCCTCGCGCTTCTCCGTTCGGCGGTTCGTGAGACGATAGAAGGACATATATACATACGTACATACATACGTTTGTTTACCTTCGAATTTTAATAGGATATATATATATATATATATATGCTTAAAAAATTGGAATATTTTTAATTACCTAATCTATAAATGAGCTTGGTTTCTCGGTTATTTTTCATTTATCGGATTTTCAATACGCTCAGCCAGAAAGCAAATTACTTGCATTTATCCGTAAATTTACTTAAAGTATCGAAGGGTATCGTTTTTAACTTTAGGTTGTAAGGCTTCAAAGACCTGCGGAAACTCGAATTTTTGGATCGTAATTAAAATCTGAAGTTTTTCAGATCAAAGACAAGAAATATGTTCTGATATATTTTCATGCTTATCTGGGATCCTACACATTTAAATAATTATCTTCACATCTTGTCATTGTAACAGTGGAATCATTGATATTGTGTTCTCATGATATTAATCTATGATATGAAAGACTTGCTTATATGTTAATGTTCTCGCTCTACAGACAGAAAGAGTTTAGAAAAGCTTAACTAGAGTTTTTAGTTTGTGAAACTAGAAAGTGAAAACCAAGAAAGAACGCGAGGAACACTTGTTCAAAACCATTCATATGATATGACTTAACAAAATGACTTTTAAGACAGTCACTCTAGTGATGCTTGCTTATCAAGAGGTAAATTTGCGCTATTGAGGAAATAGAAATGATTGTGCTTTGGTTGAACCGAGTGGAATGTCTTTATTTATGCGGAATTTTTATCTTAAATAAATGGTATGCCTTTTTATTTTTACTTTTTATACGGGACTCGTTTAGTAAATGGACATCGCATAAATTAGCTGATGTCTCGAGTTTTCGGTATTAATGAACTTTTTCGAATTTCAATGCACTGATTCTTACATTAAAACAAAATTTAAACGATGCAAAACATTTGGAAAATGCTACATAATTTGTTTTGTATACTTACATAAAAAATATTTATCTGTGTCATTTACAAAAATGATTCTTTGTTTTCGATCAACTTTTCGACACGAAATGGAAAAAAATATTCGTCCATTAAGGAATTCGCATATTTTATCATTATATTAATTAATATAAAACACTTCTCTTAGAAAACTGCTTTCATCAGTATATTTAAAAGGGAAAACAATTTTGACAAAAAAACAGGTGTTAAAACAAAAATCACACAAGCTTGACGAGCAGACAGAAATGCTCTAAGTAAATTGGAATTGTAATATTATTTAAATTGTACTACAAGAGTTGCCTTGTCTTTTTCTGAACAGAATCTTTTCTGATGACCAACTTCAATACAACTGTCGTTTCAGATAACTTACTATCCATTTTATAGCATTCCAATCTCTTTCTCTTTGTCTTTTATTCCTTCTGCTCCTGATGTTCGCAGCAACTGAAATGTCAGGTTTTGATTCTGTTGTTAAAGTAACATAAAGTAACCTTCTTGCCTATACTGTGTATTATTTCGCAGTAAATCATCTTCTTCTTCTTGTTTCAAATAATTTGGGTTTATAGGAGTGTTAGTTGATTTGGACTATATCATATTTAATTTTGCAACAATTTCTTTACTTTTGTTTTTCTGATTAAACGCAAAATTTCCTTTTTTATTTCCTTCTTTATTTCTTTCAATATTTATTCTTAAGTAATAATTTATTTCACCAAGGTTTTTTTAATTCATCCTCTTCTTCTAAATCATTTTTGATTTTTCTCTTATCTTCTTTTCCTCCAATGGGCAAATCATCTACGTATACAATTGTGTACGTCGAATTTCCATTTCTTGACAATTTAAACAGGTATTCGTTTGCTTTACTTTGCTCAAAACAACATTTGAGAAGAAATTCTCCAATTCCTATACGCCACGCTCTTGCAGCTTGTTTTCATCCATAGATAGCCATATACAATTTGCATACCTTCTGCTCTTGAACTACTTCAATGTGGCTTTCTGTTTCGGACATTTAGACTTCGTCTTCTAAATTTCCATGCAAGAAAGCAGCTTTTATGTCAACTTCCATAACGATTAGGTTTCCTGTACGCGTCTGCAGTTGAATAAAATGTCTTATTGTTGTATATGCAACAACAAGAGCGGCAGTTTCATCGTACAAGGATAAAAAGTTTTGTGAAAAACCTTTTGAGACAACCCTTGCTTTGTATCTTTCGATGTTGCCTTCGGAATCGTATTTAGCTTTGGATTTCCCTCTATATCCGATGACCTTTTTCTTGATGGTGGCGTCACTAATTTCCAGATTTGATTCTTTCGTAGGAATTCCATTTCTTATTTTGTGCTCCGATCCATTTTTGCTTTACATAATGATTTTCCATCTTTAAGACTTCATTGAAAGCGAATCTCTCAGAAGTTATAACTTTGCTTTTTTTTCTCACCTTCTGGGTTGATTGTTTTTTTGGTTTGACGACATTGATGCATATGAAAATTTGAGAAGACTGGGAGAGGGTTGTTAAGAAAACATGCTATTTATATACATGTTGGCCCATAAAAGAGGAACAAGTATTTATTTCCTTAAATATTGCACCTAGACATATACTTCCAATTACAAAGTTTCATAAAATAAGGTAGGAATTCGCATGAAAACACTTTGGCTTCTGTAGAAGTTAAGAATAAAAATTTCATAAAATTAAATTTTTATACGTTCCCCATAGAAGAAAAGTGGCAGTGATTAAAATGTTCCTTTGACAGTTATTTATGCATCATCTAAGTTTCATGATTCTATTAGCAAATATATATATTAATTTTTAAATTCAAAGGAGATGCTCTCAAATTTATATGTATATATTTATTGCAGAAACAAAAATTTATTTAAGATATAAAAACTGCGAAATGGAAATATTTATCAAGTAGCACATCATCCCTTCATCATGGATTGAAAAAAGATCAGTTACACATACAGTTAGTCAGTATCATTGGCAAGATAGTTCCCTATTAGCACAAATTATTTTGAGACATCTCCACGATGATGCTACGATATTCTGAATGCCGCGCAACATCGTATGAATATTGTAGAGGATCTTGTGTTAATATGGCTGCAACTATAGACTTGATAAAGAATTAAAGGAATAACTTGAGAAAATAAAATTTAACATAAAACAGGAAAATAGCCTAATATCGGAAAAGAATATAAAATTAATTTTTCTTAGCATTGTGCATATTATTAAGGCAGGGACGTCTCCTGCATTAGGGCTGCAGAATTGCAGAACATACTAAAAATATTATTTTCGTTTTCATTCTTATTTGCTTACTTCACTCTTGAGAGTTCGATTAACAACGGAAAAAATAAAAAGGAGAAAAAAGACAGAAAATAAATGCAAATGTAAGATAGACACAGGATGGCGATGCACACCAGATTCTATAAGTGACATAATGGGTGAAGGCGAATAGCTATCCTTTTTGACTTTGAACGTATCATCACTGAATTGTCAGGCACTCCTGTTTGGAGCTAGGACAGCTAATGTTTTTTCAAACTTCATTGTCATCGAAGGTTCGCGTTCGAGCTCTTGGTTTTTTTCTTTGATTTCTCATTCATTTTTAGGTTTCGGATTCACTTTCATGTTGCCTCAAAGGGAACTTGGTTGGTTCTACGTATTCGCTTTCTGTTGTTAAGAGTCACTCACCTTTAAAAAAATACGACAGTAATTTTCTAAAATACTATTCAGATAATTATAACCACAAATTTCGACTTTTTGAAAATAAAGCTTATTTTGAATTCAAAGCTATGTTTCAATTGTATTCTAGTAATATTTTTATTTCACTTCTTGTTTCTGAACATATGAGACGTCACTGCTAGTATATCACACTGGATATTTTTCGAAGGTTCACAATATGAACTATTTTTGTAAATACTTCAAAGTTCTTTTTCAGGCAAAATGAAAGTGAATTCGAAGCATAAAAACAAAAAGTGAAAATGATATCGAAGAAAAATAAATCAAGATCTCGAACCTTTGATGAGATTGAAGGGGAAAAAATGAACATTAGTTGGCCTAGCGCCAAACAGGGGCATCTGAAAATCCAGTTATGGCTAAGTTGCATTTTGACAATTTTTAGACTTAATTAGATTAAGAATTAACAAATACATAGTTATTTCGTGATTCCTCCCTTTTAATAACATATTGAAATACATATATTATCCCTGAAATGTTCATAGAAGGACCGAATCAAACAGAAGTCAGATGTATGGAAAAGTGGTGTAAGCCCATAACTTTACCTTATAATATCTTTGTAAGCTTTTTAGCTAGAATCGTGAAATTTATTTTATATATAGATGAGTATAAGAGAAACATTTTACTCATTAACACTCTTATTCTATGGAGAACGTATAAAAATTTAATTTTTTAACTTTTTATTATTAATACCCTTGGCCCCCAATCGTTTTCATACATATTTTCAACTTATTTGAAGAAACTTTGGAATTGGAAGTATATGTCTAGTATCAATATTTAAGGAAATAAACGCTTTTTACAGTCTTTTGGGACCCCATATATAGTTGAACATATTTTTCAATCAACGCTTTTTGCCTTTTTCAAATAGTTTTATGATTTGATTTATTCTTTTATATTAATATCCACCTAATAATTTTTCATTCATATAAATTACAGCACAATTTCAGTTTTTTAAGGAGAATAGCTTAAATTTTAAAAAATATATCAAAATAAATTAATATTTATATTGTTTCATCTTTCAGATTAAATCGATGTTTTCAGCTTTATAATGCCCACACAGCACACCCTACGCCCAAGGACCTCCCCCTGTACGTACTTCACGGGAGGGTCTGTTCTCCAAAGGCGGTCGCGGCGGTGCCGATGCACGCACAAAGGACGTTCACAGGAAATCGAATATCCGCCTAAATTTTTCCTTTCTATAGCGCTACGATGTCCTTCACGGGAGGTGGGGAACATCTCTGAGATAGA
Organism: Araneus ventricosus; assembly: GCA_013235015.1. Lineage (NCBI taxonomy): Eukaryota > Metazoa > Arthropoda > Arachnida > Araneae > Araneidae > Araneus > Araneus ventricosus. The sequence continues at coordinate 77,531 of BGPR01003498.1, forward strand.
AGAATCGGGAGGCTTTACTGACACAGGTCATGGGATGGAAGCTCGTTTGCGTTAAAAGGGACCATTTTCATAGTATTTTATAGAAGAGGATTTATCCACAATGCTCTTGTAAATCTCTTATTTTCTTAACCGATTTTAACTGTTTTAATTTTATTTTGTCTGTTGTTAAAATTAATACTCATCCGGCGCTAATTTCTTTATCAACGAATGAATTAATTACTTGAAGTATATAAGTGTAATCGTTTTTACCTAAGCTTATTGTTTTTAAAAATATAAAAGTAATTTTACTGGATACAAATTACTTTAAATAGAGAATGTTATTTACAGTGATATAGTTGTGAATATGTGACAGTTTATAAAAATCACTCATTGGAACTAATTTGTACATTAAATTAAAATAACCATATACAGTGTCAAATTTTATCGTAGAATAAAATCAAATATGAGCATTTGTATTATAATTTAATAAGAGCATTTGTATGATATGAACTTAGGAGCTGTAGCAAATTCATGAGCATGTATTGGAATTCAAATTTATGGCAAAATTATATTTAACTGGTTAATTTTCTCCATTTTTACATTTCCTAAAAATAAAATAAATTTTTTTGATATTCCTCTTTTAAAAAATTTCGTAAACTACACATAAAAAAATAAATGTAAGATTTTTCTCAATTAAGCAGCATGTTATTATACTACATATATTTATAAAGCTATACAGTTGAACTCCGGGAATCCGAACTAATTGGGAGATGACCTGCGTTCGGATTTCGGAAATTCAGATTATCAGGAAATTCGGTAAAATACTCTTGATGTACCAAATGCAGTAGATTTTGACTCTTTGTGCTCTATGAAGGTGTACGGAAAGAGCACGCAGCAATTCTTGCGGTACAGAGGTAAACAAGTTGAGGGTAAAAAGAAAATATCTGAGTTGTTTCTCTACTCACTAAAATTCTCATTCACTCTTGAAGAACAATTCAAATTCTTCTTTTAAGTTAGGAATAAACATTAGTTTTGTTTCGGATACATAAATGTTATTTTTCCTTCATTTTTCAGCAAAATCTTTTCAGAAAATTAAAAAAATATTTATGTTCGTATAATCAGAAATTTTGGATTCCTGGGGTTTGGATTCTCGGGGTTATACTACATTAATAAATACCCTTACTTTTTTACAAATACTGAAAATAGGGTGAAAGGTAGTAGAAAATTTTCCCCCAATTTCTTTCCATAGAAAATTGGATGGCATTTTTTCAAATTTACAAACACATATTATATTAATTTTAATTACGTTATTATAAGCATTTACATTCTAATAGAAGCACATAATATATAATTGTGTTTTAGATCTTTATATTTTTGAAAATTTTAGACAATTACAAATCTTTTATTTAAGGGCAGATGTATTTTTTTAAATAAGAGTCAAAACGTCTCAATTTGTTATTTATGTATTTATGAATTGAAAACATTCATAAATTTACATGGTAGTATAAAGACAAATTATTTATGTTTTGACGATTATAAATGCTTTGAGATGTTGAAAAATATTTCCAATTTTTAAGAAGTTTTGAAGTTTTGTAAAATAAGTTTTGAGGAAGTTAAAAATCTAAGTAACTTATTTTTTTATTAATTTTTAATTACTCATTAGAGCGAAATGTCACATATTTCAGTTAAATTACGTTATTTATTTATATTCTTTTCTCAAAAAGATAGGAAATTATTATAAATAAATTTGCATGAATTTTTTATGAGAATATAATTGATCGAATTAAAACCAGTATTAATACGTATTTAAAAGTTTGTGTTTAGCAATTGTTCACTTATTTCAGCATGTATCCTTTTATGGATTTCAGAGGGCCTACCCGACATATCTGAACATATATTACGCATCTATTTCTGCACTTGAGTTATTTTCAGAAATTAATTTATAACTAGCGCATTGCTTTCGGAGAATTGCTGGTTCTCCCTCTAATATGAATTTAAATAATTAATAATAATTTTAATAATTCATTTAAATTTGCATGCTTAAATTTTTTAGCATTAGCTATTTTGAATTAAATCTATCCAACGAAATTAATTAAAATGGAAGGTACGGAACTGAATAGATATCTTTTTTGGAAGAAAAAAAGATTTAAGCTGTGATTTATAAGAATGACTTCCATAAACAAAGTGATTTGGGGGAAAATTAATGAAGATTAAATTTTAAATGATTTGAAACTAACCATTCTCTTAAAGAAGCAAAGTAAAATATAATTGCTATGTAAGTCATACGTATCCAAAATTCCTCAACAACAAGAAAATAAATTAAATTTTCAGCTTCATAATTATATCAGTTCAGGCTTTTAAACCGCATAGTGTGAATAGCTCTTTGAGAGTCCATTTGATCTTCCTCAGTTTTATTTGTGGGTTTTTAGTGTAAGTACGTACTGAAAAAAGAAATTACAATAATTTACCGAATTTAAGTGTGTTAAGTTGTCATGAGAGAACTGTTTACTTCCTCTCTGCACACAACAAGAATAGAATGTATTCTATAATTAAGCAAGAATGTATTCTATAATTAAGCAAGAATGTATTCTATAATTAAGCAAGAATGTATTCTATAATTGAGCAAGTATGTAAGCAAGAATAATAATAGAATGCATGGATTAAGCATGTATTCTATTATTATTCTATATTTTATAATTATTCAGTTCTATGTGTCGTTATGATCGACAACTCATGATCTCTTCAATAAATTTATTAAAGAGTATGATGAAACACGCCGTTTCTTTTGTTTGCATGATTCACAGTTTACTCGTTGTATTAACAGCTGAGAGAGCAACATACACCAAGAAGTACTTTCCTTCCCTCATTACTGAACTTGGGGGATCAGATTCTGCCAAGGGGTATGTTTTGGTGTCGCCGTTGTTGAAACAACTGAAGTTAAAAGCCGGAAAAGCGTTCCCTACCGTAATAAAATTCTCGTCGGGGACGGCAAATGATCTGCTTCGCTCGAGGGTTTCGGGGTCACTCCAACTTTCCCTGGAATACGCGGCATGAGATACATTGAGAACAGTGGAGTATTACAAATGTGGAAAGGCAATAAAGCAATAAAACAACAATGGAAAAGCGCCCTTCCTAGATTTTTCCACGGCCGTTGTCGCACCGATTCAGTACTCACGTGTCTGGGAAACGGCGTCGTTTTCCGAAAGAAACCGTTTTGCATTTGCGCACCTAGTGTCGAAGAAATATATTTTTAAACAAAATAGACGATATTCGTTACATATATTTGTAAAATAACTTTTGTAGATAAAATAAATTTTCTGCATATGTAAACATTGTTTTTAATTAAATACCTCAATAAGTAATTCAATATCTACGTTATCAAAATTGCTGGCGATGATTTCCTGATAATTAAAGTTAAAATTTTTTACTTAAAGTATAAATCTAAATAAATAAAAGTGAAACTCGCTCAGAAATAGTTTGTACACTAGTACAAAAATTCTCAATAGATTTTCCATTATATTTTTCTCGCATATACAACCAATATGCGATGAATATTATTGCATATATTAATTATTAAAATAAAATAAATGATTAATTAAAAATTCATCTTGTTTATTTGTTATGTATTATTGATTAAAACTTAAATAATATCGGGTTATCCAAAACTGTTTTCATTTTTGGCCCGCATCTATTAAGACCGGCCCTAGAGACAAATAGCTGCCCGTGTAATGTAACATCTAATTGTATCCTGTCGGGGCCAACTTAACTTTCTTATTCCTTTTGTAAAATACGCATCTTATTACAATAATGAAATGGCGTGGCACATTTAACCTAGCAACATGTAACTGGAATAAATCATACTGATAAGAGTAACTGAAACATTTTTCAACATACTTTATGTTTTCCCTAATATTTTAATTATCTTTAAAAAACATTGTCTGCAGATATCAGAGTAAAATTTATGAAATGAAAAAGAAGGTAAATTCCTTAGCTTTCAACAATAGAAGAAAAACAGGCAAATGAATATTTGTTTAAATAATAAAAACGGGTTGAATTGTATTGCAGCAATGAAAAGTATTGTTGCAAATTATGCCAAAAATAATTTTAAAAATGCATTACTATTAGCTAAAAATTGTACAATCCCTTAATTAGCATAATGGAATAGGTAATTTTTCGCACTTTCAGATGATTTTAAAAGTGATTTTTGTGGTGTAATGATTTCTAAGTTTATAAGATGAAAAGAAAAAATGTCGTTTAATTTTTAATTTATTTAAAATTTAAACAGAAAAGGTTCCACGATGCACATTCCCACCCTTGAAAGTACGTTTCTGCTAAATTCCATACCTCTAGGTCGAACGGTCTGTCTTGTAGAGAGCCAACACACACAGATTCTGTTTTATTATTAATAGAGATATTTTATATTTGATTACAATGTTGAAAAAATTCCTGAACTACTTCAATAAGGAAATTTCCATGATTACAAAAAGATAAACCCTGTCTTAGAACTTAAAACCTTTCATTTACCAATCTATCGTGCAAACCCCATCTATTGACAATATGAAACTGCAAAATTAAAGGGGAAAAACTGAATTTGGACCTGCACCTAGATTTGAGCGGTATTATTACTTCCATTTTATATAATATAATATTTTGTATAATAATATATTTTGTATCATGTAACCAACATTAACTGGATCATGTGAACTATATATATTTTTTCCATGTCATTCTTTTATAAATTTTACATTGCAGTCTATTTTGAATTCTTGTTAATGCCTTCTCTTGAAGAGAGTGAGGGAAACAAAAATGTCTTTCTCATTTGTTTTTTGTTTCATAGTAAATATTAGCTTATATTCGGCTACAGTCAGATTAATTTGTACCTATTGGGGGAAAATGGCCCTCATTATTGCAGTTTATTTCAGATTTTATCATATAGCCAACATTAACTGGATCATGTAAATTATATATATATTTTTCTATGTTTTTCTTAGATAAATTTATCATTGTAATCTATTTCAAAACTTTGTTAATGCTTGTTCATTAACAGAGTAAAAAAAAACAAAAATGTATTTCCCTTTTTTTATTCGTGGTCTATGGATGTTAGCTTATTCTTTCTATTAATTAAGGTACCCCATTCATTTTTAAAGACCAATTTCAAATATCTTTTTCAGTTTGGAATACACATCAGCTTTGTTTCGTATTCGTAATTTTCCTTCATTTTTCAGTAAAAATTTTTTTTAGAAAATGAAAAACAGATGTTCGGATTCCTGGGGTTTGGATTCTCAAGCTACAATTGTATTAATAAATATTCTTACTTTTTTATAAATACTGATAATAGGGTGAAAAGCAGCAGAAAATATTACTCACGATATTACAATACGATATTACAATATTTTGAAAACATTTTTTGTAGAATCAAATAATATTTCGAGATTTCCTGCATTGCTTTGTTATCTATAAAATTATATGAAGGAAAACTATATAGCTCTAAGAAACTGAATTGCAGAAATATAGTGTTTGCTATCATTAATATTCTGAAGCATTTTTAAATAAAGAAAACGATAACATTTCATTCATTATGATATTTTGAAAATATTTATTTTTCATTCAGAGGACTGTCTTTGTCCTTTAAAGCTCAAAATAGTTTTTCATAAATGATAGATTAATCACAAATGTGTATTCCATCTCAAGTTAAGCTTCAGATAGCAACCATGACCACTTCAGCGTTCCGTTTTATGTTTTATATAATTTTTTTTAAATCCATTTAGTTTGATAATTTATAAATTAAGAAGATTTAGATTTAATAAAAAAGTCTCGTAATTTTTTACTATTTAGTTTAAAAATAGTTTTAAATATTACTTTTGATTTTTTATGCACGATACTGAAACCTACTCTCTTGAAAACGACCAGCAATTAAATGTGTTGTTATTTTAATCAGAAAAAATTAAGCACTGGAATTTGTTAAATATTTCAGACGTAATTTTCTATAAACAAATGTCATTCCTAATGTCGATAATAATACAGTCAAATTGTCTATAATAGTCCCAAAACAGAGATAAAATAAAGAAGATGTAATCATATAGTTTTGAAAATTGGTTCACAAGGAGAGGGCACGACTTGGGAAATTCAGTTCGGGATGAAACTTGGCATACTAGTAGCATACCTTTAGGGTGTTCACCCATTAATCTAATAAAATGCAATGGCCAGCCAATTCGGAGAAAATGGCCCTCAAACTTTGAGCTCAGCTTATATACCAGTACGAAATCTCCAACAGATAGCAGCCAAATGGCTCAGGTGTCAGCGCGCTTTCCTTCTGTTCGCTTGGTCGTCGGTTCGGACCTCGCTGTGTTTTATTCATTTTTATTTTTTCCAAAATTATTTTAAATTAAATGAAAAATTAAAGAAATTTTTTAAATTAAAATTTTAATTATTTTTATGCATAAAATAACTGTTCATTCATATGATACTTGAATTATAGTTAAAAATTAATTTATAAGCAGTAAAGTAATTATAAACACATCTTTAACGGTGATAAATGGTAATTATAATGATGCTCATCATGAAACATTTTTGTTTAGACTTTATCATTCATATATTTTAAAAATTCATTCTACATTTATTAATAAATTTTAAATTTATCTTTCGCTTGGTGCTAGTAATTTTATATTTCTGCATTTAATTACATACAAGAACCAGAATGATAATTATCATGAAAACATTTGAAAAAATATTTTGACACCTTGGACAATTAATAAATGACGATTGTTCAGAAGAACAATAGTTCTTTAAGTGATTCTTGTGCGATTCCATCTTCAACCTCCGATACACTAGCAATATATTTATTCATGGAACATTTCAACTGTCTGTACCATGCCAATTTAATCGAAAAACGATATAAAACACTTCAAAATCCAAGGTGAATAATCACGTTTGTTCAGAGTTTCTAAAGAAATAAAAGTAGCACTATAGAAGAATTTCAAACGATAGTGAGTAAAAACAATTACACATCTTTTTCTTTTCAATCATTGAAATTTTATACCATCAGCCTATGTATTTAATAGATTAACAGCTGCTCTCTACTATTTACATTCGATCATTAAAATATTAGACCGTCCGCAAATGTATTCAATGTATTAACATCTGCTCTCTTTTGTTTTCAAGATAAAGTAAAAGCGAAGTATTTGTAAATACAAAAACCCAAATAATTTAAAATTTTTAATGATTTTAAGATTTCAATTTTAATTACAGTTATTATTTATCACCATTAAAAACGTGTTTATAATTATTTCACTGCTTATAAATTAAATTTTAACTATAATTCAAGTATCATATGAATGAATAGTTATTTCATGCATAAAAATAATTAATATTTAATTAAAATATGTAATTTTGGAAAAAAATGAAGAAAAATACAGCAAGTTCCAAACCGACGACCAAGCGGACAGAAAGAAAGCGCGCTGACAAGTGAGCCATTTGGCCGCTAACTGCTGGTGATTACTTACTGATATATAAGCTGTGCCCAAAGTTTGAGGGCCATTTTCTCCGAATTGGCTGGCCATTGCACTCTATTAGATTAATGGGTGAACACCCTAAAGGTATGCTACTAATATGCCAAGTTTCATCCCGAACTGAATTTCCCAAGTCGTGTCTTCTCCTTGTCAGATGTTAAGGGGCGAAATCGCGGTTTTATTTGATGACATCTAAAAGTTCCCTTTCCCGGGGAGGGAAGAAAGATAGTGTTACTTGATCGCTCAAAGGGGTCAGTTTCAGTAGTACTCCCGTGGTCATAAAGTCAGTCGGGAATGTACAATGCAGCTGCGATCTTAAATGTTTTTCCAAGGCATTTCCACATGCCCCCCGTGGAGCCACAAAGGGGCACGTGGGTTACTATTGTTATATTTTATTGCTCAAAGACAGAAATCGGCTAGTGTATACCGGGCAGTCCATCAATAAAGATTGTGTTACATCCAATCTCACAAAACCCGGGATAGACCTGCATTTATTGAAACAACTCCTTAAAGATAATAAAGTACTTTTAAGGAGTTTGAAATCAATTTTGAGATATCACAGCATATTTGTATGAGTTATGAATGATCTAATGATATTAGTATATTTTGTTTCTCAAAGCTAAAGATAAAAAACAGATTAGAAATTTCATTGTCTGCAGAGAACTTTGAATTCTCCCTATGTTCCTATTTATCTGAAATAAATTGTTAGATGCAGAAGTAATTATTGAAATATTAGCATAGTCATCTAGTAAACTCAAACGTTTACTGACTTCCGCTTAATGAAGTAGATCTCATGCAACACCGTTCTGTACTTTTGAGTTGTTATTCTTTAAAATTATTGTAACTGGTACATGGCTAGCTCTATAATTTCAGTTTCGTTAAAAAAAGATTCTTATTTATAGTACAATTACAAAATTACTGTAAATTATACAACAATCAAAATAATTTAAAATTCAATCATAAATTTGCTTTTGTATTTGGTATTTCTTACTTATAATAATATGTAATAATGCATGCATACTAAAATTAGTGATTTGACGAGCGAAGCGAAGTCCTGTTTTTACTCGACCTTTCGTCTGCTTGTCTGTAATTTTTTTTTTCACATTGTAACGACCAAATGCATTATTGATGTCGTCGAAAATGACTAATGTGTAAATATTTATTATTTTTTTATTCCGTTTCAAGATGGTGGACGCTTTATTGGTTTCGTTCAATGTAATGCTTAGTTGTTTCTTTTCAATGACTACAGCCAGACGGAACTTTGTTTGTAATGCCTCCAGATAACTCTAATAATAACAAATTACATTTAATTGTAATTTTGTTAATATTGTTAAAAGCAGACATTTAATTTTATTTTAATTATTTCTAAAAAGCAGAGAGCGTACATAATAAGAATTCGGAAAATTTAATGGCCAAACGTTTAAAGACTGAAACGAAGAGCAGATTTTTTTACGTAAATAATATAAATTCGGAAAATTTAATGTCTAAACGTTTAATGTCTGAAACGAAGAGCAAATTTTTTTAAGGGGGGTCGAGTTCTAATGTCTACAGAACTATCAGTGTATATAACAGATTTTAAGATAAGGAATATATCATATCCATTTCTTGATTTTAATTTATTAGATTTATAATAATTGAAATTTAAAAATATTTGAGAGAAAAATGATATCATTTTTAATATGAGTGAGCCCCCATTGACTGTTGGCAACCGCTATTTTCAGACCCAGTCCGCCAGTGTTTTCTATGGCCCCGATACCCAGCAAACTTGCATAAAAGATGGTAAAGTTTTCTTCTATCTACGGAGATTTTTTTTACATAATGAAGTTGCGGTAATGTTCAATTATAAATACATTGGTTTAAACATTAATTGAAGGTATTATGATGTGCGGGGGGCGACTGAAATTAAACGGCACGATAGCAACTTTGGCTCTATAAACGGGACTGATCTACTGTAAAGTTATGATTCTTTAGAAAATTAACGGATTTACGTCAACTTGCCCAACTAGAAAGAGCCCTTGCGGAAATAAGAATGAAAACATTTTACAGCTTATACACTAGAGAAGGAATTAGGCGCACTCTTGTTACAAATAACATTCTCACCGATCGTCTTCAGAGAAACCATAGGAATCTCATCTGTGAAATTGGGACGGCAAGAAAAGCTGCCCCTCCACACACTCCAGCAAGCACCAACCCCTGGCACAGATTACCCTCCCTCAGACCCGCGATAAGAAAACTGCGGGGAACTTTGAAGGTTGCAAATGTATGTACTGAGGGTCTCTTTTTAAAAAAATTTAATTAATAAAAAATTAAGCGAAATTTATGAGATTTTCCTTAATTACTTCTGAAAATACTACCGCAGATAAATAATTTTTACATCATCTGAAAGTGCAAAAAAATGACATTTTCAATGATATCAATTAAGTTGCCGGAAAATGTTTTCTCTAATTTTAATAGCCTTTTAAAAATAATTTTGGCATAATTTACAACAATACGTTTCATTGTTGTAACGCAATTGAAAACATTTTCATTGTTTATACAAGTATTTAATTGCGTGATTGTATTTTAGTGTTGAAATTTGAAGTAATATCTTAATACATTTTGTTTTCATATTTAATTTCATCAAAGTCTTTATGGAATCTGTAAATCAAGCTCTCTAAGATATTATGTATATTAAGAAACATATTCAATAAGCTGAATGGTTAGGGTTGCTATGTCTTCATTCTTTTTTAAGCATGTTTAAATTCAGTTAAAATAAACTGCCCATAAAATCCGGTGCGCCATTTTAAGGTCAAAATCGAATTTTTTGCAAGAAAAATAAGAAAGTGAAGATGGCGCCAGCAACATGCAATTAGATTGATTTTTCATGGCATAGTCAGTTATTAGACTCTATTGAGGACATTTATGTAGATAATGAACAGAACAAGTATAAGGCCGTTCACTTCCAGAATAGGAAGTTTAAAATTACATTGTTAAAGAAGCCATGAATGTAAAATGATACAAGATTCAATTAAAACCATATTTCCGGACAAGCTGGTCGCCAAAAGCTGCTAGTTATGTATAAAAATATTTTTAAAAAATTATTAAATTTAGATGAATAAACTGTACAGCAATTTAATTCATATAATTGAAAAGGTAATTTTCTATTTTTTGATGGTGAAAAAAATAATTTTATTTTGCAAATATTTCGCAAGTTATCATGGAAAAATGCCGAAAGTTTGCTTAATTTTTATGTAATTGAAATTCTAATAAAAATTTCTATTATATAGCACTCCAAGGTGCACATTCACAACCAACAATGTATGCTTATGCCAAATTTCGTAAATCTAAGTCCATCAGTCTGCTCTGTAGAGCGCTAACACACACATCATTATTAGTACAAATATAAAGCAGATTTTCTGTCTGTGAGCAGGTGTTCTTGAAACTATTTTATTTATTCAAAAATCTTTCGTCCAACATTGATGAAATTTGACTCGTTAGGAACAAGAGAAAAATCTCAATTAGCTTATTAAAGTCCAAAAGTTGGTTTTTTTCCGTAATATCTTTCAAAAACATAATCGCTGAGAAATTACTTTTACACAATCTTAAAATAAAAAAAAAATAATATATGTCTTTCATTTGTATCAAATTATCTGTTCCCATTTTCCCATTCTTTAACAAATTTTTAAAAACTGTTTTTTTTATTTTTTTATGATTTGTACAATGTTTTCCATTTTTGTCATGAGAATCAAACTTAGGGATTAACTTTATTGTTGTCGAAATAATAAGATAATGTAGTTGAAATATTCGACGAAACAGTCAAGTTTTGTTTAAACAAATATTTCAACCACATTATATTTTTCAAATGTAAAAACTATTATTATCCAACATAAGTACAATAAATAAATCAACTCCAAGTAAATTTTCACTTACTAGCAGGCTGATGTTATACACTTCTTAAAATATGTTTCGCAACTCACGCTCATTGAATGAAGTGCTTTTTTATTGCAATTGAACGTTTTGTTTAGTGAAATATTTTCTCACATCAGCGGAAAATGTATATATAATGTGTATTAGAACACGGCTTCATATTTTAGAAAAAAATTAGACTTTGCTCCACCAAGAACGATAGTAAATGACTTTTGTCTTTTGTAAAATTAGTATTTGTGTCTTGTTCCCATTCTTCAATTAATGATTCAGATGTATTTTACATGTTATTAATCTTTAATATACCTATTAAGACATCTTCTAAGTAAGCCCATCTGCAAAACATCCAGTAACGCATCTTTTAGGGAAGGTCATCTTCAAAATATCCATTGATGTATCGTCTAGAAGCCTCCCGCTAGGCACATCGATCATAAATTCCACTAAGCACGTTGTCAGGGTCTCCAGCCCCGCTCATCGTGACAATGAGCATGAAAGCTCCCATTTCTCCCGTGAGGGTTTAAGGCGGTGATGGAGGCATTTCGTACGTCCTCAGGAAGTTTTGTGCTGTGTGGGTGAATATTTCATTAAATAGCAATGAGTTGTTTTTTAAAACTTTCGTTTTTTTCAAGTTTAATTGTAATTTTTAAAAACGGTACATGGAAAGAAATGTTAAATAATGTGGATGAAAATTTTATGTTTTACATTCTAAAATAATTTTTGTTAAAAGCAGGAAAACGTATGATTTACATAAAAGCATAATGAATAATATCAACTAAATTCAATGTTTGGGTGATCTTATCAGACGTTTAATAATCTTATTAATAGTATGAAATATCTGCAGATTAATGTCTTAAGTTTATTTCAATAATGAGTAAAAATATATATTTCTTGCTTAAAATAATTGAAGACAAAAACGTTTCTAAGAAAATATTGATGTGAACTTCAGAAATATTGTATTTGTGCATAAGTTCTTTGAAACAGTATAGTTTTGTTGATATGCTATTAAGAATTCTTCTATAATTTAAATGGATAAATTGCATTGCTTATGGTGAATCTCAGGCAAACTGCAACGTGACTTTTTATTAACCTTCGGTCGGACGCAATACAAATGCTAATCGACGCAACTGATTTGTGAGAATGAAAATTAAATTTTTGCTTAGGGTTAAGGAAATGTTCAGCAAACTGAACTCTTCACTGATATAGAGCTATACTTGCGTTTTTAAATAACTTTTTTGTATTTTGTTGCAATTTCAGCTGACTAAATTTGAACAATACAGGTCAGGGATACGAAACGCCGTTTGAGACATACACTCACGGAAAGAAAAATCCCAACACCAAGAAAGATTTGTTGTAGATAAATGGAATTTGATAGACGTGTTTATGCATCTGAAAGATGACGTCTATTCAAATTTTGCGCTCGGCGCATAAGTGTGCCGCTAGTAGCGCCACTATGAACATGCAAATCAGGTTTGCTTTGTAAAGTTTGTGAGCTTTATTTATCTTTGTGATTTGGCGTAGTGAGTTGATGTTAGTCAAGAATTCCTTTAAGAAGACGAAGAAGCCATTATCAACAGCTCACTGAGTTTGAAGGAGGTCGTGTAGTAGTTCAACAAGAAGGTAGATTTTCTTTCCGCGATGTTGCAGGAAGACTTGGCAGGAATGTATGCACTGTGCATAATTGTTGGCAGCAATGGTCAAGGGAAGGTACTGCCTCAAGAAGACCGTATTCCGGTCAGCCACGTGGCACTACTGCGAGGGAAGACCGCCGTGTTCGGCGTATGACTGTGGCCCATCGTACTGCGTCTGCGGCAGAAATTCGAGCTGCAGTTGGCACCACAGTGACACAACGAACTGTTACAAATCTGTTACTTCCAGGACAGCTCCGAGCCAGACGCCCTGTAGCGTGCATTCCACTGACTCCAAACCACTGCCGTTTGCGAAGTGAGTGGTGTCAAGCTGGAGCTCGTTGGAGGACGGAGTGGAGATCTGTTGTGTTTTCTGATGAAAGCCGGTTCTGCCTTGGTGACAGTGATGGCCGTGTGTTGGTTAGAATGAGGCTAGGTGAGCGCCTGCAACCAACCTGTCTGCGGCCTAGACACACTGGACCTACACCTGGAGTTATGGTCTGGGGAGCAATTTCCTATGAAAGCAAGAGAACTCTCGTGGTTACCCCACGCGCCCTGACTGACAATTTTATACGTCAGTCTGGTGATATAGCCTGTCGTGCTGCCATTTAAGAACAGCATTCAAGGGGTGTTTTCCAACAGGATAAAGCTCGCCCTCATACCGCTGTTGTAACCCAACATGCTCTACATAGTGTCGACATGTTGCCTTGGCCTGCTAGATCATCAGATCTTTCTCCAATCGAGCACGTATGGGACATAATTGCATGACAACTCCAGCGTCATCCACAACCAGCATTAACCGTCCCTGAACTTACCGACCAAGTGCAACAGGCATGGAACTCCATGACACAAACTTACATCCGGCACCTGTACGACACAATGCATGCACGTTTGCATGCTTGCAATCAAAATTCTGGCGGTTACACCAATTATTAATGTATCAGCATTTCACATTTGAAATGGTTCTTCTCCCGCTTATATTAACGTGTGATCTTGAAACTTTAATCAATTCAATATGTTATCTAGAAAAATGTATGGCCGAAATTTCATTACTCTACAATAACCTTTTCTTGGTGTTGGGACTTTTTCCCGTCAGTGTATATGACTTCTGAATTCACAGCAAAGATAGGGTGAAGACCACTGTTACTCACATTTCCACATTTATTGCTACAATGAAGGTTTCTAGCAATTTATGAACTACAGCAACTCTTGATTTGGCAGCTTTGAAATAAAAAATCACTTAGGTTTTTCTATGTCTCATTATTCTTCATACTTGAAATTATAAGAAGAGTTTCCCTCTTTTTTGGCACATATGACACTAGATACTAAAATAAAAAAGTTATTGCTTACAGCTCTACATTTGTGTCCACGAATTCGGTAGGGAATTGATGTTTGTTTTCCCGAAAGTTTTCCTTTGCAATAACGGCTGTTTTCATTGAGAGCCTACAAAAATTCGACATTTTTAAAAAAATATTTTAGAAATAACGATCATTATAATTAAATAAGGGGACTGGAACATAGATATACGAACTTATGAAGGTATGTAAAGCGAAATATTGAGAGAAAATTTGAAAATTCTAACATCAAAAATACAAACGTATTCGGGCACAACTCATCTCTCAGATCGTTGTGTCCCGTCACGTATACTAAAAGAGCATTGGTGAAAATCCCACGATACCCTTGTGTGTTTAATAGGGAGCCAGGAAGCTACTATAGGTCTCATCCATTTCTCGGAAACACCCACACTTAGGCACAAAAATGTATGTTGCAACTTAATACCACAGTGTTTGAATAGCGTTTGCAATGTTTCACTTCTGAACTGAGATCCGCGGTCTGTAATAAGTTTATGTGGCATTCCAAAACGTTCTACCCAGTTGCTATAAAATGCTGTTGCCACAATGTCTGTTGAAATGTTATCCAAAGGAATTGCTTCCATCCAACTTGAAAATCGGTCGATGCAAGTTAAACAGTAAATATTACGCCTCGATGGAGGAAAAGGACCAATGAGGTCTACATGCACAACACAAAATCTTCCTGAAGGTACTTCATACTCGCCCAATTTTGTTTTAGTGTGGCGATTGATTTTAGCTTTTTGGCAAGGTTTGCAGGCTTGAGTCCACAACTGCACGTCTTTTTTAATGCTAGGCCAAATGAATTTTGAATTATTTAATTTTATAGTTGACTTAATTCCTGGATGTGATAGGCTGTGAATATGGTGAAAGATCTATTTTCGGAAAACTTGTGGAATGTAGGGCCGAATTTTGCTAGTTGAAGTGGCACACCATAAGTATTTCCCCAAAGGTAGAGAGGTCTCTAAATTCAAGGAAGTAATGGTTTGCAAGCTCTTCAATTCTTCATTTTGAGATTGTGAATCAGCTATTTGATTGCAATCTATTTACGAAATTTCAGTAACCCTGGATAACGTATCAGCTACAATGTTATTTCCACCCTTTATATATTTAATATCAGTCGAAAACTGAGAGATAGAGTTATGTTGAAAAGCTTGTCTGGAACCGCCTTGTCAAGCTTCTGGTGAAGGCAAATATTACGGGCTTATGGTCTGTATAAATTGTAAATGCTTCCAGATAATGCTCGAAGTGCTTAACTGAAAGATATATGCCTAATAACTCCCTGTCATACGTGCCATAATTTTGATGTGTTTCGTTTAACTTTTTAGAATAAAATGCAATTGGCTGCCAAGTTGAGTTTTAATATTGCTGTAACACTGCGCCAATTGACTTATCTGAAGCATCTGTGAATAAGGACAGAGGTAATTCAGAATTGGGAAAAGACAACAATGTTGCATTTGCGAGGTCATTTTTGCACTTTTCAAACTGTTTGTCAGCCTCATCATTCTATTGTATCTTTCTTTTGTCCTTCTTTTTAGAACTTTTTGCATGTAACAATGCTTGATTCTTTGCTGCGACTTTTAGATAACGACGATAAAAATTAAGAATTCCAAGAAATGCTCTAAGGTTTTTAATATTTTCGGGTCTTTTGTAATTCATAATAGCTTGAACTCTGAATGGCAGACGAGAGAACATTGGGGTGTAACGAGAAATCCCGAAAATTCCATTTCTTCTACAGAGAATACAGATTTCGAAATATTTATTACTAAGCCAAAAGTATTAAATCTCTCTAAAACCAAATTAAGATGGATTTCGTGTTCTTTATTGCCTTTGAATGCAATGAGTATATCGTCTAAATACGGAAAAACAAAGTCCAATCCTCAGGGAACTACATGGAGAAATCGTTGGAATGTTGCAGGAACATTCTTCAAGTCAAAACTAATTACCTTAAATTCATACAAACCGAAAGGTGTGATGATGGTTTTTTTTTACATTTGTGCTTTTCTGCAATGGGTATTTGGAAATAAGCTTTAAACAAATCAATTTTAGAAAACATCTTGGTTTCTTTTAATATTTCATGGAACTCTTCTAGCCTAGGTATGGGGTAGCGATCGGGAATTGTCTGAGCATTAAGTTGGCGGTAATACCCACATGACCGATAGGACCCATCTTTTCTCGAGACTAGATGCAAAGGACTTGACCATTACGAATTCGATGGTCGAATTATTTCAATGTTTAGCATAAATGTAAACTCTTCTTTAGTTATCACTAGTCATTTGGGATGAAGCTGTCGTGTTTTTGGTTTGAATAGGTTGGCCATTTGTTTCAATAAAATCATGTTTTATTTGCTTAGTTAAAAGATTAGGTTGGTCTAGAAAATTTCCTGATATTTGAAGAGTAAATTGGAAATTTATCTGAATTTATTCAATTTGCTTACAACATTATCACTTTAAATAGCAGTTATATCATCTAGAACACAATATTTGTTATCCCATCAATTAATTTTTCTTATTTGTGTCAACAAGTAAGTTAAATTTGTGATGAAAATCAGCGCCCAAAATACCTTTTGTGACGTCAGCAGTTATGAATGGAAACTGAAAATCACGACGTAATCCCGAATCCAGATTTAACAACGTCAGCTCCACTGCCTACGAGAAAGTGCAAATTTGATCTTCTTGAAACTCAAAAATTTTTTGAATATCGCACGGTTAACGTCCAAGCCATCTATAAAGTATCACTGTTTTGTCGTTAATTGCTAATTTATACCAATGAAATTGATCACAGGCAGCACAGGAATGTTGTGAATGCAAACACATTTTCCTTCTGTGAATCAATTATCATTTACCTGTCCTGCAACTACCTTCCTCACACCGATTCTCTATCTGCTTATGACACTCGATTTTACCGTACAGATGGACACAACCATCTGTTAAAGGCCTAAAACAGATGCTAGATACAAAGATGATGGGTCGAATGCGCCTTGAACCCAAGCACTATGTCAATTATACTAATGATACTATTGTAAGAAAGATTATAGCTCATTGTCACTTCTGTTCCAAGCGATCAACTAAAAAGTGTAATCGAGAGAAGCAGACATCTAGGACTTGCAGAGGATAAATTCTTCCACCTGGGGAAAGGAAAGGAACACACACCGACCCGATCTACCCGAAAGGGTGTAAGGCCCTTAGAAGAACGTGAGGAAATAATTCAAAAGAAAACACGAAACCACAGTCAGCAAGAAAGGGGACCCCCCCCCCCCCCCAGTCTTCAAAGACAAGGAGAGCTGGGTGGATTTAGGAAACATAAAATATTAGCCCATAATATACAATATCTTACGCTACAAAACACTTATCTATTGCGCATACTACACCCCGAAACAAGGGTGGATTTAAATGCATCTTAGAATACACCCGAGCAATTACATTATTACAAAAAACCAATTTACAATGTGCACCCAGTTGTCCAGTCATTAGGTAGTTTTTTTAAAACAAATTCTGGTGAAGTCGTAATTTTTGCTCCTATATGTTTCTTGGAGTGCTGATTACGAATCTGAGGTTTCCCACCAAAACTTTTTGTTGCAATTTTAGTTACAGCAAAAAAACATGAAAAAAATGGGCTTTCCCAGTTTTTTGCTTATGACTCAAAAACTATCAACTTTCTTATATTATCATAATATATCAAAATAATCAGCAGAAAATGTTCTACAATTTTTGTCCATAATATTTTTTCGTTACGCATACCGTTTAGGCTTTATAAGTGGTTGAAGTTTGGCGAAAGTTTGACTTACCTGCTAGCGCGGCTTGAACAAAAACAAATCTTAATTTGTATGCACTAAAATTTAATATCTTACTAATAATACACTTTACTTTCTAATACACATTTCCTGCAGTAATGTTACTTTTGCAAATAAATTTTTCATTTGTTATATTAGACATGAAAGTAATTTAGTCCCGAGCAACGCCGAATGAATCCTCTAACAAACAATAAATCCATGCCATTGTATTCTCTGTCTCAGTGGGATATTTACCCCTTTTTTCTTTATATTAGCTTTATTGCATTTATAAAGATTTTTCATGCATTCATTGTGGTACTACGCGCCAACAGGTGGCAATTCACTGACTGGTAGAATACGATGTCTAATACCTTTCCCCCAATCATCACCCCTTTTCTCAGCTTGCTGCAACACAGTTTCTCTCACACTATTCGTTCGTACCTGATACACAACATTACATAGATGAACTGGAAGTCGTTTTTGATGTTCCAAAAATTCTTCTGTTTCTAATCCGCACAGAGTTTAACCTCTTTTCAAGACGGAAGCTATCAGTTTTGCATTCACATATTTTTTCTGACATTTTTTATGCACCTTGATTGATATTTTATCCATCAAAATATTCACCTTTCTATCTTTTCTTGGTATGTTTGTACGTCGAAATGGTTCCACTCCCCTTTCACCTCTACCACTCCATAATTTCCATTCTCTAATTCATTGTCTCAAATAAAACACGTTGCCATGGTACACTCACTGTCGCATTTAGTGCAAACTTATTTAGTTGTTTCGTACAAAAAAAGACAGTAACAACTGAAAGGCCTTTCGAAACTCAACTGATACCGTTCTGCTTCAGGCAGAAGGGAACTTTAAGCTCCCTTTGCCATGGTTCGTGTTTCCGAGATTCCGCTTTTGGATGCGCTCTTGGAACAGCAAAGAATCTTTGTTGCTAGAGGTTTTCTGGGGTTACTCGATTATTCTGAGAAAATGTTGGTAAATGACGGATGGAGATCTCAGTACAGTTCCCTACGAGTGTTTCTGATTGTCAGACCGAGTCATATCACAGACTGGATATATATCCCCAACGACGGAAGGGGATCACCAAAGGAACAGAGCTTCAGACAGACGAGTATATTTGCTAAGACAGGGTGAAATACGAAATATAAAGCAGGTATGGGACAATAACAGGGCTATGTTGAAGTCTCCAAATTAGTAAAAAAATTCTTGAGAATTACTTTGTTGCTTACTTCGCAACCGCGAAATCCAGGTAATACCAGTGGTAGACGAGCTAGAACGAATTTTGTGAAGATTATGTTAGTATATTCATAATATAACTGATAAAATCTTTATTCGAGGAAAGAACTTTACAGTAAAAAAGTATATTAATTAAGCGGAAATGTATTTAGTAAGATAGATAATTTCGAGCATACAGATCGGATGGTTTGTTGCTGTTCAAGCCTCGCTAGCAGTTAAGTCTAACATTCGCCAAAAATCAACCAGTTATAGTGTCTAAACGGTACGCGTAACGAAAAAAAATAGTACAGACATAAATTGTAGAACATTTTGTGCTGATTATTTTGATATATTATGATAATATTAAAAAGTTGACAATTTTTAAGTTATAAGCAAAAAACTATGGGACCGTAAGTCAATTTTTTTCACGGTATTTGGCTATACATAAAATTCCAAAAAGTTTTGGTGGGAAACCTCAGATTCGTAATCAGCACCCGAAAAAACGTATCAGAGCAAAAAATTACTACTCCACCAGAATTTGTTTTAAACCATCCCTTTTCAGCACCTAATGACTTGATTACATCCAAAATATAGAAAAATCATAATACTGTGTGGCTGGGGGAAAATATTAAATCCAATACCCGGGGTGGGGAATTTTTACATTTTTTTTCATTTTAAAAGCACTTTAAAATCAACATAAAAACTAAAAAAAAGAACAAATTCAATCCACACAAACAAATACCCCTAGCGGGCAGTTTTATACACACCGCAAAAAACAACACATCAAACTCCAGAACAAAATGTCACTGTAAACACACACAAATAAAACGTTTTTAAGACATTCAAAAATGAAGTTAAAAAAGATTCTGTTGTCTTTAAAACAATTTAACTCTATGAGCCCGAGGGAGCCCCAATGTGTCCCCGTCGACTGAGGACGGGGTCGGACGTTTTCGGGCGGTTGGGAGTATTTTAGGGGAGTAAGGAAGTTCCGAGACCGCCCGGGCAGGTTATCTCAGCGGGGTGGAGGGAATTCTGACAGTGAGTGATATGCGGTTTTGTCAAGTCATTCCGTCGGAGGGTAGCAAAAGAAGGAAGAACGGACAGTTACTTACTAGATGAAATCAGAAGAAGAAAAAAATAAATACAATTTATATTTTTTATACATTTAATTATGATCTATATAAGGAAATTGTTAACTTGCTTTATGCAAAAGATATTGAAAATGTTCATTTTAGTAAAAAAAATTAAGAAAACTCTTTCTCCCCCTTTTTAAACTCTTTTATTGACATTGATCAATTCACACATATTTTCGAACAGAAATCTTTCATGCCAATTTTTTTTTTTGAAAAGTAAATTTATTTACTTACTCATTTATAGTTTTTGTTTGTATTGCTACAAGCAAATTTTACCAAAGAAAATAATTTCGATACCATAAAATTGTCGATTACTGTTTTCCTCAAATTTTCATGATTTGTACATTTTAGGGAAATACGGTGACCATTAATTACTGTTAAAATCAACTTCTGAAAAAGATAAGTTAAAAACTGCAAACAAGACTTCTGAATAAGATTTTGAAATAAAGTTCTAGACATATATAAATTCAATTAAGAAAACAATTATTGTTTCAATGATTGTAAAATTAGAAACCGCTTGAGATACATCTGATTTTTAAAATACTTTCCTGATGTTATGCGAGCTCTAATTTTTTGCTGAAAGTTCTTTATTGAATTTAGTATATACTAATTATGAAATTAATCAGAAGATATCAAATTTGGCTTGTCAACTGTTAATTTGATATGCTGTCAGATATGCACAACGGAAGGGAACTGAGTTTCGTTACTGAGTACCGCGAGGACGCGAAGCGTCCGATGCACCTCCACATCTAGTTAATGAATGGGCTTCTAATTAAATTAACGGTTAAAAAAATTCGAATAAGAGATTTAAAATCAGATGAATTAAAAAAGAGGGAGCTAATTAAAGAAGGGAGAACAAGTTGCGTAATAAATTTTAGCGGAAAACACTGCGAAACGCTAGTGTGGTGTGGAATTTTGGAAGAATGGTGTTTCCCTTGTCCGGATACGTATTTTCAATACGGTTACAGTGCTGCAACTAGGAGAGACTAAAATAGAAGGCAAATAAGGTCTAGAAAGAGGGAGAAAAACGAAATTTAGCATGAAAATGGCGATGGAATTAAGTTATCAGCTCTCGGAAATAAGCGCGGGTTTGTCCAACGTGGCGGTTTAATGAGGTCGGAACGTAAAAATTTTTGAGGATTTTACGGGTTCAGATTTGCATCGACTGTGCTTACAGCCCGACGTCTTTTAATTATCGGGAAATTTTCATATGTGAAGTCTAGTATCGCTCTGGGTCTCTTACGAGAACTCGGAACAGATATGCACAAGAGTATCTCTTAGTCTCAGTAAGATTTTTCGCTCTATATGAATAAAATGATGAACATTTTTTCTATAGAAAGTAAAAATTTTCCTCACCAGGAATGCGTTTTTTGTTTTAATTGTGTTTTAACTGCAAAACAGAAGATATATTTTTTAAGACTCCATAATTGCACGGAGATTCTCTTTGTGTTATCTTTACTTCATTATCTTCTCAGAAGTGGAAATTCGCAGGGGGAAAGGGGGAGACAGAGGTTACGGTCTTTAACCCTTTATACTGTCGCACGGCATTTTAAAATTAGAGATTTATTTTTAAATATTAAACTATCAATATATTTCGTTAGAAAAATAATAAATTTTAATAATGAAATTTTAAACCTTTTCAACAACGGTGTTTACAGTTTTGCGAGTCACAAACGCCACATTTAACTGTGCCTCACATATACACAAATGAGGTTAATTTGTCACAAAGTATAATACATGGCTTACCTCGTTTTACAAGACAAGTAAGAACGAAAACAACTGCCTTCTTTTCTTCATATTTAAAAATAAGCTTGTAATTTAAAGATATTATTTTTCAAAATATATATTTTTTCTAATTAATCGAATTACTTGATACTTTAATGTGCTCTAAGTGCGTTTCTTGTCATGAAATATTTGAAAAAATATAATTAATTAATTTCAATAACAATACAACGTTAATTAAGGTGTTGGGGGCGCATACTTGAATACTTGAATAAACCTGAATAGCCTACCGATATTCGAAAAAAAAACGTTACCAATCTTTTTGTTTATAATTCATTCTTTCTTTTACTTTTTCAACATAAACACCGCATTTTTCTCACATTGATATCTATAAAAACTTGTCTTGAGGGTAATTCTCTCATATTCTTGGTGAACACTCATTTAGAGTTGTGCAAAAATAAGATGTATATTTGAGATATTTATGATTAGCGATTTTTTGCCGAAAAAGACTGATTGCCAGGATGATAAAAGAAGGCTGTTTCAGAAAGCATTGCTTGTGTGTTCACAATTCTCCTAAGAGCTCTCGAGATAAATGATTCCTTTTCTTTGTAAGATGTCTGAAGTTGAAAGAAATTGCCGAGTGATAAAAGCAACCACCTTTCCCCTGACGGATTTGTTGTTTTTTTCTCATAGTCTTTAGTTTATTTGTCCGCTCTATAAGTGTGTCTCTACTGATAAGATCTACTTACCAGAATTATCTGTCAATTACACAAATGAATAATAACTGGTCAAAGTTTATGGATTCGCTTTCTTTTTAAAATTACGGAAATTTTAAGGCATCTGACTACGTCTAAAAGACGGTTTTCGGTCGAAATTCACAATTTTTTTTTATGGCTTTACTTTAAAGCCCATTTATTTAGCTTTCTAAATCTGGGTTTATTTTATTTTTACGATGAATAGAAACGGAGATATAGAATTTTTTGTACAGCACGGTAGCTAAAAACGAAACCGGAAGTTGGCTGTTTTCCCTCGTTATACCCAATACACCGCACTCTGAAGTATAAATTAATTTGCTTTTTATTTATTTCGATTAATTATACACTCTATATGCAAGTCATGTCAATCTGAATAAGATTTTGAGTTTCGACAAGCTACTATGAACATTTTTGCCAAAATGCACATTTGTGGAGCTACAAAATTCACGTTTTGGGACATCGATAGCTTAATTGTTGTTTAATGATTGATTTTATGGTCTTGAAAGAGTATTTCATGAACTGGGAACAGTTCCTGGCCAACATATACATTGAAATAATATCTTAACCTCAATAACCATAGAATCGTCACTTCTAATAGACAGTCTTTGGCAGGAACAAAAAACGCTAGAAAAAAATTACGGGCTCTCAGAATGAAAAAATGTGATAAGATTCTGAATAAAGAGGGTATATCCCACAAATGTGACAAATTTCAAAAGAAGTTAAATAAATATATTTTTAATGAAAAGCACACACACAAATTAAAACTTTAAACGCGTTTTTTGGAAAACTTATATTTCGTCAAAAGTCACTTACGCAAAACACGATATCTCAAAACATTATGTATATATTTCCTTGAAATTTTGTATATATGTTCTCTTAAGTGTAGTAAAGGCAATGAACTAGACATATAATTTTGAGATCAATAGTTTTTGATTTAGAGCTGTCTAATGTTGATTATACCTATGCATTTTGTGAAATTTTTAATAAGAGAATACTCGACTGGCCATAACTTCCCTGTAAATGCAAGTATTTCTTAGATCCTAGTTCATTGCCTTCACCATAGCTGTAAATGTGCTGTGTAGAGAAATAATTTGAATATATGGATTAGAATTTCTGCTAGCGTGTTTTGCTTTTTGCTCTAATTTTACCCCTTTTTTACCTAAATTATCCCATTTTACTGAATCTCAAGTGACATAAAATTTCCTGACTGGTATTAATGGTTGTTTTGAATCATATTGAGTCAGAAAATGAATTGAAATTGCACATTAAAGCGATTTTTCAAAAATTCGTTCCCGCACGTAGTCAGATACCTTAATGAATGGGTAAAAACTAATTCGGAAACTTCTTTAAAAGCATTTAGATGAACTAATCGAGATTCCTCCTAAACTGATAGAGTAGAATTCTTATCAGTAGCCCGAAAAGCATTTCACTCACAAGACTTTGTCCAGTACCGATAGTTCTAACCGCAAATGACCATCAATGGCTCCCCTTTCATTTTTGACAAATGACCGCGCAGCGGGCGTCCCCCTTTCTGGCATTGCGGTGAAGGAAAGGACGATTCCATTCTGTTTCTGTGAACGAAAAACTACCCCGTGCTTTGAGGCAACCAAATTCTCACTCCAGCCGGGCTCAGAGAGGTAAACACCACACGTGAAAAACGCCCATACCCATAACAGCTTATGAACCAGGAGATACTGAAGCTCAATTTGGCTTCCGTTTCCATTCCATTTTTTTGGGTAGAGGGAACCTGTGTGGACTCAAATCCCAATTTCTTTAAAATATCTCTCTAGCCAAAATTTCCAGAAAAAAATCATCATAAAAAAAATTCATTTACAAAAATATATTAAATTACCCACAGAAAAATTTTTACAATTAAAGCTATTAAAAATGTTAAATAATCGAATTGCACAAAATAGAAAGGGGAATAGGCAGCTCCACAGACCAATAGAAGCACGCCGGTCTAGCCGAACAAAAATATTTCTGCCAGAACTGTATCGAAGACATCTAGACACGTCAGATCAATGGAGATTGAAGGTAACACCATTAGATAACGGGATGATAATTTTGAATCTCTATTTGACAGGTTGTAAAAATTATTTAATAGTAGTGTCGCTGGAAAGAGGAACACTCCTCGTCGAAACCCGAACATGAATTGCTGGAGGTTCAACGAAAAGGGGCACAGTGCCAGACGATTACTGCCAACCAGGAAAACTAACTTACGGCCGTCTTGCGGGGAGAAGCCTGCTTTTTCTGAATAAAGCCCCTGAGAAAGGCATGAAAGTCTCCACACTTTGTGGAAAGAAAAATGGACTCTACTTAGAAAAATCTATTTGTGGTATCCCGTGTTCATTGTTGGCTGATACAGGTGCAAACGTCACTCTTTTGAGAGTGAAAAGACAGAAATACACAGCAAGCTGAATGCAAAAATTGAATGTGGATCCAGAAAATTTCAACACGAAATCTAAGTAGCTGATATCACCGATCCCTGTATTCTCGGACTGGACTTTCTTCAAAAACTTAACTTTACTGTAGACCTAGAGAAGAACGAGATACGTACAGTAGGAGAGGAAATCCCTCTGTTCTCATCCAGTGTACAGCATTCAAAGTTATGTTCTGTATTGGCAAAAGAAAGAGCCATTATACCAGCGAGATCAGAATGTCTTATGCAGGGAGTTCCCGAAATTTCTATACAATTCAGATATGACATAAATGACTTCCTAGCCAAGTCTCCCAGAAAGGTGTCCTTGTGGCAGCCACACTCGTTGATTTAAAAAGAGAAGTCCTCCCCGTTCGAGCACTGAATCTTAAAAATAAACCCAAGATTGTGGACAACGGAAATGTCATTGCGACATGTGAACCAATGGTGGATATCTTCGCCCATCATCATGAAGTTTCTGAAGCACAGCATCTTACGCCAATTTTGGAAAATTTTGAAATACTGAATGAAGAACAGCGAAGAGCAGTAAGGAAGTTATTTAAAGAATTTCAGAACTTGTTTTCGACCTGTGACGCTGATGTTGGTCGCCGCAATATGACACAACATAGAATTAACACAGATGACCATCCACCAATGAAACAATATCCAAGACGTTTGCCTCTTGCAAGGAAAGAAAAAGCAAAGAGTATAGTTAATTAAATTGTTGAAAATGGTATAATCCAGCAATCGTCAGGCCCTTGGGTTTTGCCTATTGTGCTTGTTAAAAAGAAAGATGTATCAACACAATTCTGTGTTGACTACAGGAAACTGAATGAAATCACGAAAAAGGACAGTTATCCTTTACAACGAATAGATGACACCCTGGATGCTTTGAACGGAAGTCAAATGTTCACGACATTGGATTAGAAAAGTGGATACTGGCAAGTTGAGGTCCGACCTGAAGACAGAGAAAAGATAGCCTTCACCACCGGACAACGACATCGGCAATTTAAGGTAATGCCTTTCGGGCTTTGTAACGCCCCAGCTACATTTGAAAGACTAATGGAGACAGTACTACGTGGACAAACGTCTGAAGATTGCTTAGTGTATCTAGATGACTTTATAATAGTAGGACGGACATTTGAAGAGCATCTAAATAACCTTCGTAAAGTATTCCAGAGATTACAAAAAGCCAACCTTAAGTTAAGCCTTAAGAAATGCAGGTTCTTTCAAAAGGAGGTTGCTTACCTCGGACACGTTATTTCAGCAGAAGGAGTCCAAACCGATCCAGAAAAAATTGAGGGAGTAGTTAATTGACCTCGACCAGACACAGAACATGACTTCGAAGTTTCCTTGAACTGTGCACCTACTATCGTCGTTCTGTAAATAATTCTCCACAATAGCAAGACCTCTGCATAAATTAACTGAAGCTAAATCAAATTTTAGTTCGACAGATGAATGTGAGATATCTTTCAATAGTTCTAATGCAGGCATTGATATCTTCTCCTATTTTGACCGACCCCCGTATTGACAAAGATTTCATTTTGGATACGGATGTTAGTAATGAAGGAATAGGAGCCGTACTGTCCCAGAATATTGGGAACGAGGAACGTTTCATCGGTTACTTCAGAAAGAGCTTGGGTAAGCCAGAAAGAAATTATTGTGTCACACGTAAAGATTTTCTGGCCATTGTTAAATCTATAGAGCATTTCCATCACTACCTCTATGGACGGAAATTTCTTCTGCGGACTTAACATGCTTCCTTAAGATGGCTTTTGAATTTTAAGGAACCCGAAGGCCAGATATCTCGCTGGATCCAAAGTCTTCAGGAATATGATTTCCTAATCCAGCATCGAAAAGGGACCTCTCACGAAGACCTTGTAAGGAAAGCTGCAAACATTGTGCAAGTACCGAGAAAAAGCTTGAAATAGAGACAGATATTTCCGTAAACGTTTTACAACGACATCTGAAGATCCTTGGTCTTCATGTGAGATCCAAAAGACGCAGCTAGAATATCCTGCTATTAAACCAATTCTGGAGAAGAAACTAAATTCGGCGCATCGACCATCTTGGCAAGAAATCTCAAAGGAGAATCCTGCAACAAAACGATACTGGGCTTTTTGGGACTCCTTACATCTTAAGGACAGTGTTTTATACCGTACGTGGGAGAGTGATGATGGAAGTCCCTGTCGATGGCAACTAATTCTCCCAAAAAGTAGAATTCCAGAAGCTCTGCGAGAGAATCATGACAGCTGAAGTGGAGGACATTTTTGAGTCATGAAAGCTTTAAGGTGACTGCCTACGTTGAAAACACTGATTTTTGACCAATTTGGCGAAAATTATTTTTTGACGTTTTCTTGTATATCAGACTTTCGTCTTTAAAAATCCGTTTACATTTTATTCCTAAGTGAATTAGAAAAAAAGTGATTTTGAATGAATGAATTTGAGTGAATGATTTTAAAATACTTTGTCTAAAGCAAACCGGAAGTAGCATTCCGAAACCGGAAGTGGCCTTAAAGTTGCAATTGTCTGCTCTTTTTCTGTTTTTTTTTAAATTTTTTAATTATTTTTTATGTTAGTAGTGACAAGCCACAACTTTTTTGCACGCAGTTTACTTATTTCTTTGGATAAAATTGGCAACACCATTCAGTTTCTTGTCTGTTTATTTTGATTTGTTTACGTTTTCTGTTCTTGCTTATCTAACTTCATTTTGCCCTTTTTAAGAGCTAAAAATTCGAATTTTGCTTGAAAATTTTGTTCTTTTGAACATGAAAGTCTATAAATAACAGGAAATAAGAATAACTATATTTCAAAGACGCGAAAATTTGCTGGAAATCGGTATAAATCTGCATGTACAGAACAAATTACTGTAACTTATGGGACAACCGCTTCTACTGATGTTATCACTGCAAGTTCTTCAAAACTTGGTGGTAGTGGTAACAATTCTATTCAAGCTAAAGATTTATTAAAACCAAATAAATTATTGGGAAATCGTATATGAACATTGAAATATTAATGACAATGTAATGTTGTCCAGGTTGCATGGAAAAGTAAACTGTATTTTTGATAAAAATTTCCCCACCATTAACATGATATCTCAAAATCTAAAAAAGATATTCAATAGAAATTTTCAGCACATGTTTAAAATAGTATAAGCAATGAAATGAGCTAAAATATTTGTTGTTCGTGTGAAATGCTTTTTAATTTACATGTGTTTTTAGAAAGATTAAGTTATGAATTAATGTAAAAACACATATTTTTACCTATTTACACATATTTTTACCTCTAATTTACTTGCATTTAATTTTTTTCTTAGATTTTAGTTCACTTCATAGATCATTGTCCTCCATAACTTGTGTGCAAAGAAAATTAGCATTGCTGCATTACAATTTGGTATAGAGTGTTAACCGCTATGGTTAAATTTCATTAAAATTTACTACAAATTCCCATACATCTCAAAAAATATTATATTTATAAAAAAACTGTTGGTGTTTTTTGTGTTTATAATTGATAATGCATATAAAAAAACCCAAAATATTATTAAAATATACAATTTTTCATAAATTTTGCTCTTAATGTAGGAGGTAGAAATATAGGCGGAAAAGTAGCAAATTCACGACTCGAAAAGTCATTCTTTGTCGACAGCAAAAACACAGCGTAAAAAACTTTCTGCCCAACGCAGGAAGAAGTGCTTGCAAAATGAGTCAAAGGAAGGTTTTACCTATCATCCTATTGAATATTAAACTCTTTTGACCACAGGAACCATGCTTTTACATTAAAGTAAATCTTTAAATGCAATTTTCTGTAAACTTTATTTTTGATAAAATTTCCCCACGATTAACATGATATCTCAAACTCTAAAACAGATATTCACTTCAAATTTTCAGCACATGTTTAAAATAGCATAAGTAATGAAATGAGCTAAAATATTTGTTGTTTGAGGAATACTTTTTGATTTACATGTGTTTTTAGAAAGATTAAGTTATGAATTAATGGAAAAATATATTTACACATATTTTTACCTCTAATTTACTTGCATTTCAATTTTTTTCTTAGATTTTAGTTCATATCATATATAATTGTCATCTATAAATTGTGTGCAAAGAAAATTAGAATTGCTGCATTACAATTTGGTGTAGAGTGTTAACCGTTATGGTTAAATTTCATTAAAATTTACTACACATTTCCATATTTCTCAAAAAATATTATATTTATAAAACTTTGTTTGGTGTTTTTGTGTTTATAATTGATAATGCATATAAAAAAACAAAAAATTATTAAAATATACAATTTTTCAAAAATTTTGTTCCGAACGTAGGCAGTCACGTAAAACACTTCGTGCTGACGTTGAAAAATGGTGTAGAGAATGCCACGCTTGCGGAGCCCGAAAAGGAAATAAAACCAGGACTAAAGGTCGCTTGCAACGCTATAATGTGGGTGAACCATTCGAAAGAATGGCTTTGAATATCCTAGGATCTTTTCCAGTAACAACAAAAGGCAATCGATATGTCCTAGTAATAATGGACTATTTTACCAAGTGGCCTGAAGCAATTCTCATTCCAGATCAGGAAGCCTCGACTGTAGCTGAAGAACTCGTACGAAGCTGGATTTCATGTTATGGCATGCCTATGATATTGCATTCGGATCAAGGTACAAATTTTAATTCTGCCCTCTTTACTGAGCTTTGCAAGCTTTTGAGAATTCTTAAAACCCGAACGACCGCGTTACATCCCGAGTCCGATGGTATGGTCGAGAGATTTAATCGAACGATTTTAAATCAACTGTCTTTATTTGTTTAGAGGAACCATAAAGAGAGGGATACACATTTGCCACTCTTTCTCTTAGCCTATGGGAGCGCGGAACATGAGGTGACCAGATTGACTCCAGCGGAAATGCTTTTTGGTCGAACCCTACGATTGCCCTGAGACATTCTCTTTGGCCACCGAGTGAAACGCCTTCCTCGCCGAATAAATACATGAAAAAGTTGATGGCACGTTTGAAAAGCGTACATGCGTTTGCCAGAGAGCGAATTGAACTGGCCAGCGAACGAATGAAAACTCGTTACGACTCCGGAGCAACAGAATAACATTTTAAGGAGGGAGATCTAGTCTGGATGTATAACCCGAAGCGACGGAGAGGCCTGAGTCCCAAATTACAACAGAATTGGGAAGGACCGTATACTGTTGTCAAGAAATTGAACGATGTTGTCTACAGAGTACAGAGGTCGCACAACGCCAAGCCAAAAGTCATCCATATGAATCGGCTAGCTCCATATAGAGCCACAGATCATAGTTCTATGTAATGAGACTGCTGGGACGTGCAGTCTTTCAAGTGGGGAGCAGTGTTACAAAGCTATAAACTTGTTTCCTTGAGATGCTAATCTAGGCGATTTGGCGATAAATATGGCGATCTTCGCGACAAAAGGAATTTTCTAGAAGTACCTCGAACTTTCAACCTATTTCTACTTTCTTCATGAACTTCCTGGAGATTACGTCACTTCCTACGTAATGAAGTCACTTCCTGTTGAAAAAGTATCAAAGCAAGCTCTCAAACTAAGAAGAGTTCGTTGGATTTTGATCAGCAAGCAAGCTGTTGAGCTAACAGGAAACCTTTGAGCGCTGTGTTGAGATTTATTGGTAATCTCTGTTGTGAATTTTTACAAGTGCTGTTTTAATTCTTGTGCTACGTTTCTTTGCTTAGAATATTTGTAAAATACAGAGCTTTATTTTTTAAATCTTGCTTATTGGACTGAATTCACGTACACCCACAAGACGATTTTGTCAAACTATCTATCTGATTTCTTTGGACAGTTTCAAATATTTGAAATTCATCAATTAATCATTTCGTATAAAGATTATTTTAATTCTAAAATACTTACAAATAATATCAATAATTAATTACATTACTCTTATTCGGTTTTGTCAAGACTATTATGCAAATGTTCTGAACAGTTAATAGCTATTAACTCATTCAGTTGAAAATCAGAATTTGCTAAATTCAATGTTTACTTCAGGTAACAAGTTTTAAATATGTGAAGGTAATAAAATACTTAAGTTAAACTTTTAAAAATAAAGAGAGAAGGAAGTTCCTGCAAAAGAATATCTCTAGTGCAATAAAATTCAATAGCATTTCATTAACAATAAATGGATTGCGTGATTATTCTGTTTCATTAGGTATTGGTATTCTAAAAAATTCTTCCATTTTTCAGAAATGTTTTGTCTGATTTTTGTTTATTCATTAACAATTTGCAGTTTCTTCTTTCCAATGTTTTGAATCTATATATTTTGTTAATTGCATATCAAAGACTGAAATATGATGCTAACTAATTTACATAATTTCCCATACGTTGATGAAATAGTTTTGCAATTTGTTTCAGAAATATTTTTACATTGGCTTTAGTTAAATATGATTTTATTTGGAAGCTCTTTACAATACAGATAACTAACGTACTTCTAAATACCAATATAAAAAAATTATTTTTTTTTCTAATTGCAAAATACTATGAAAATTTAAAACCTACTTGCTTAATAATGTAAAAGACACAGAATCATACGAGTATTTCTACGGGTTTTTTCACTTGAAATTACCATTTCAATGCAATTATACCAGCATCAGAAAATCGAATCTTATCAATATATACAGGAAACATATGAATAAGTATAACATCTTTATTGAAATTTGAGCTTGAGAACCTTAAACAAAATATTCAAATGTTACATGATATTAATCAAAATAATAAACATTAGAGGGCGCTAAAATCAGCTGATAATCATGTGACATATTTAAACCAATGAAAATCTACTTTGAAAATGATGTGACGGAATCGAGAAATTCACATTGGGGATTAAGAATTTCGCGACAGCAAGATACGATTCTTGATCTCGGGTTCCTCGATTCTAGAATCAACTCTCTGTTTGGTGATTATGGGCGATTAAATTCTTAACAGGACATTTTTCATTCGGATCAGATTTTTTTGAATGGTGAGGAGCTAATATTTTCTTACTGAAGATTCTCTTTTCATAATCACAATGCAGTTAGATAATTAATGGTGGTGTATTAATCCTTTGTTGTTGTTGCGAAATTTGTATTCTAAAGTAAAATATTATTTAACTCTTTGATGACAGGTTACGCTCGAATAAGGCTGGAGTT
Source organism: Araneus ventricosus (assembly GCA_013235015.1). Taxonomy (NCBI): domain Eukaryota; kingdom Metazoa; phylum Arthropoda; class Arachnida; order Araneae; family Araneidae; genus Araneus; species Araneus ventricosus. The sequence goes on from BGPR01003498.1 coordinate 110,069, forward strand.
CTTTATGTGCCATCCCTTTTTTATCAAACTCTGCGCTTATTTAATTTTAAACAACTTGATTTTTTATGGTTTCATAAGATTAGAGGTTGAATGGATGGATGTGATATTCACATTTGTTTTCGAATTTGAGTCACTGACCTCTTCGTGAATCGGATTGTTCTCCGCACTTCTCCATCGAGATCAAATGCATCAGAATCGTCCTCACCTGGCATTTCCTCATTTAATTTTTCCAAACAATATTCTTCTGGGGAACTAACTTCCCGCCGCTTCATGATAATCAGGTGAGTATATGGAAAGCATTTCTTTCACTTAATGCACATCAGGCCTAACTAACTGCTTCAAGGTCTGATAATAAGAGATTAGAGGGGTGGAGAGCATCGGCTATCAGTTCATCCCATTGGGCCCCGATATACACCCCGTATCTATCCGCAAACGGTTAATGAACAATTAGAAATCAACACCACGCTTGTATCCAATTTTTGATACAATTGATCTGTTATAGACGAGAGTGTGTTAAACACCTTTAGCAAAATTGACAGTGAAAATTTCATGGAGGTGGAACAGTTACGAGATCAGGTTTTCTTAAAATTGATTTATTATTAATCCAAACCATAATACTCTTCACTGGAGTAATCAAAATAATAAAATAAGTTTAAAAGATATTTCTCTAATACGAAAAATATTGCCAGAAAATATAACCCGATCTCGTGCACGTATATCATTCTCCCGTTCTCATCTCCAACTGACAAAAACATATCAACAACCCGTCACTGCAGTTGCGTATTAAAAAACCCGTTTTATTTGCATTCAAAGTATTGCCAACCGCAGATGACTAAACACGCACCAATCGGGTGCGAATCATTTGAGAGTTCGAATCAACTTGAGATCATGGTATAGAATTGGAAAAATACCCAGGGACACACTACTATTCCCGGATCCGAAAATAAATTTATTGCTAATTTTTTTTTACAAAATGTCTAACATGAACAAAAGAAAAGACGCCAAACTCTGCGAAAATTTAAACACAAAAACGCGCCAGTTTTTGTAAGTATACGAGACAATTGAGGTGAGTACGCTGCCCTTGTTACGACCTGAAATATCATAGCTCGATTCCTGTAACCGCATTTAACCATATATTTGTAGAGACAAGATGGGATGACGCAACTGATATATTTTTATAAGAGATCATAAAGAGCAAAATATGGCTGACAAAAATAATAAATCATTTCAGTATTCTGAATGGATGAGGAACTGATATCGTCATCGAAATCATCATGAAATTATTCAAGTCTATTCACTTTCACAACAATCATTGCACATAAATGCTAATTAATCTGTATATATGAAAAGAGAAAGTCAGTCAGTGACTCATCAACTAATCTCCAAAACCAATGTGACTAGAAATTTTAAATTTGGCAGGTGCTTGCTTCTTTGGTAGTAGGTGCTAACTATGAAAGGATTTTCAAAATTTTAATTATTAAAAATTACATTAGATTATAAAGTTTTTCAGCAATAACTTCGGAATATATTACCGTGCAAAACCCATTTTAACATCATCTTAAAGTTACAAAATATTAGCTTTTCAATGACACCAATTTCATTTCCATGCTGCATTCAGTTGTGGTGTCGATTATTTTAATTATTGTTTATTCTTCGGCAAATTAATTCCTTTATTTTTGTTAAGACACTTAAAAATTTCTTTGTTTTAATTCTTTGTTTAAACTTGCACAATTTTTTTTTCTATTGCACTTGTTGAACTCTGGACAGCTAGCCTCCTTTTAACTGTATACAACCCCCCTTGTAGATTACGACCTTTTTCCTTCCAATTTTCCTTTGTATACCCCTCCTTCCCTTGAGAAACGCACGTGCATGTTTGAATCGCTGTAATTGCTTATTTCACGCTTTTGAACCCCCGTGAAGTTTGAAATTAAAAATTGTTTCTTGAGTCTTCCGCTCCTTTGTAGAAAAGGATCCGAATCTCCCGTTTTACTACCTAGGTCAATTCCACTTCCTGCCATTTATGACTCCTTGACAATAAGCGTGCAACGGACCACCCAAATTTCACTGTCCTGGCGCGACAAATTGTCTGTTTTTACACAAAGGCCCTTTTTCGAACCCTGATAGTGATTAATTACCCTTTGGAGGTGTTAGGGCAATACCTACCCTTTTCTGAGAATCCTCGACCTCCAATCAGAAGTGTCTAAGGGTTTCCAATTGGCTATCTGCTAGTGTTTGGGGCGTGCACAAGGGGTTGCTGGTCTGGTTGGCGAGTGTCTGAGGACAGTTTGGCGTCTTGGCACAATTAATTTGATTTTGTTTCTATGCCTTGCCAATGGAAAAAAGCTTGACCTTTGGCTCTGGAAGGAGCGATGAAGGAAAAGCTTGGCACAACATCTGATTTTTGGTATAAGAGGGAGAGTGCTTGACGGAGAAAAGGACAAGATTTTGGTAGAAGATGATGATAAATAGATTCCCTTTTCGAGCCGAAGAAGGTTGGATTCTGGCAATGATCTCGGTGAAAAGTGTGAACTCTGATGATCGGCGAGCGTGAGGACAGCCATTAGCGGTATGGTAACAGAGGGAGCAAAGCAGAGTCCCTAAATTACGAACTTAAGAATTTCTCTTGAAAGTCATCCGGAGTTCTAACTGTTTGACACATCGGAGCAGCTGGTTAGAAGGAGGATTTTCCGTATGTGCGGCCATGGCTGGCCCTTTTGCCTCGGTGTGCTGTACTGGCTGCTTCTACTAGGAAAATCGTCCCGATAACCATTCTTGCCTGACTAGGAGGGACAAAAGCAAGAGACCAGGAGCTCTGCTACTGAAGCGCCTGCTGACTACTCCATGCAAGCTTGTTGAAACCACCTGCAGATGGTAGCTGACTGCCACAAGGTCTAGTGCCTGAATACCAGCTAGGAGGGTGAGAAATTTCCACAACAAGGATTCCTGAAATGTATCAGAATTGATCCGAGACTCGCCCTGCCAGCCAGCTCCTTTTGTTCCGGACCCCTAGCCCTACCGACTACAAATGATGACCTCAGATAAATTAGTTTTTGTTTTGAAATTGAAAATTTTAATTTAAAAGTTTTAAATTGGTAGGCTCAAAACCACAGAAATTTAACTTTCGGATTTGTAAATTTTATGTGTTGTGCAGACGGCTCTTTTAAGTAATGAATGTAGGAAGAAGTTTTAAATTTTGGTAACTTGTATGCTATGTGTGTTATCTATGTCCCTAAATACAGGATTTTGCTTTTGTGAGCAAATATTATATGTATGTAATACTGATGTGAATTTGGTATGCATTTTAATTTGTGTGTTTAACTTAGTTGACTACCTTTACAAGCATCTGCATGCTAATTACATTTAAGCGACCAGCATTAACTTTGAATAGGGTTTTTCAGGACTTTTATTATTTTAGTTGGATAGCAGACATAGTGCTGATATGAACTCTAATTAACCTGTCTTTGACCTTTTATCCAACAGACATGTGAGTGTTTTGAATCCAGAGCAACATTATACGTGCTCAGTTCATGTCATGTAAATCCCCACCAAAATGCCTTCATATTTTCTAAAATTCTTAAATAAACTGAAATTAATTTTTACCACAGTTTCTGTCATTTGTTCATGTTAGAGTTTTATTCTACACTGTATCATAGCAGATTATCCAGGTCTGGTGCTACCTTTTAAAATTATGTCTGTGTAATGTTTTCCTGGGGTTATTGCTAAAATATTTTTGAACACAACGCGGATTGCTTAATTTACTTGAATGTACTTTTTATAAGATCTTTTATTTGGATCTTTGTTGAAAAAAACACTTATCTGAAATCTATAATTAAATTTTATAAAGCTAATTAAAGATAAATTCACACGACTCAGTTCAATTTTAATTAAGTTTTGAAATGTTTTTATTGTTATCGTCTGCAGCATTTTTGGAACATGCTTCGAAAGCTCCTTCACCGATTAAAAAAATAAAGAAAGAAAACATTTTTAATTGAGAAATGATGATTGCGAGTTGCATTTTGAAAGTTATTCCTGCCGATATTTTGAGACTCAGTGGCGAAGGAAGGGTAAGTGGCGCAGGGCAAAAAACGACTTTCTGCGCCGGCAATCATCAGCAAAGGCTTTGCAAGGGTGGATAGTGCCCGGATTACGCTATAACTTTTTCGCTTCTTCATCATAATTCACGTTAATAAGTTACATGGACACACTAATGTTTTGTCCCCATAACGCCCTCTGTGAGTAGCTACAGGAGGAATCTATATCTCTCTGACCCCTAAGCCTCTGTTCAAACTTCCTACATTTTATTTTGATTGGAGAACGCAACAGGTGGCAGAAGATCTATTATATTGACATTCTTAAAGATGTTGTTTTCCTTGAAGCTGTCCGTATTTTTTTCTTGGTCAGATCTTCTTCTTTACGACCTTAAATAGAGTCGTATAGAATAAAATTGGAATTGGTGAAATTTTTCAAGCACCTGCTTAAAGAGTTTTCAACATTTGTAAGTAAAAATTGTCGAAAAGTTAATTTCAAATTCAAAAAAATCAATTCAAATTTATCTACAATAATTTTTAATACATATTTTTTTTATCTCACTAATTGTCTTGTCATTTTCCTTTAGTATTTAATTTGAAAGCTATTCGTTTTCAAATTTCATCTCACGAAAAACTTTCCCGTAGTGAAAGAAATATTTAAAACACCATTTCCCCATCACCGATGCTGTGGCTTTTCCAGTTACCTTCTAACTTAAATACCTCACTGGGAAAAAATACAGACTGAAATTGCATTGTAAATTTTCATGCTGAAGCAGAAGAAAATGGTACAAAGGTAATTCACAATCCTCGGAAGGGATGCAACTTCTCTGAGCATCAGCAAATAGCGAAAATTCGGTCGCGAAACCTTGGTATTTCTGCTATTCGGCCGAAGAAGAAAAGCGTCGTAAGATGAATTTAGAAAGATGATTGATGGATTTAGAAATTACATGGAAAACCAAATATATAAATAATTATTTGTATGCTCTGAAGAAGTTAGGGGTACTGCTCTTCCGCAGTCCATATACACGAAATGCTTCTGATTGTAAATCTGTAACAAATTTTGGACGATATCTGTCAAAAGGTTTACTGCTTGTCGCCCTCAGTGATGTAGTTGCAAATTAAGCATGGCAGAAACGCTCTAACCTGAGAAAAAATGTGGCTCTGTTTTAAGGAGGTTTTTTAAATATTTATTATTTAATTCTTGATTCTTGAATTGTATCTCTGAGATATACGAGGTTTAGGGATTTTTAGCAACGAAGACTGTTATCCCCTAATTCAAAAATTATTTATTCCAAAAATCGTTTTTCGCTTAAAAATTATGTAAAATTGCCGTGAGTACATGGACTAGAAAAATTGCCGATTCAATTCGGTAAAGACAAAAAAATGGCGTCCTCCTAGAATGGCCGCCATTTTCTTTTCTATTTCTTATTTATTTTCTGAGGAAAAAAGCAATGACTGAACGTATTTCTGGTGCCTTCCAGTCGGCCTGTCTACTGGCTTGTGTGAAAACGATAACTCAAAAACGCAACGAGTGAGATAGATGCGTCCTTGAGTCTAAAAGTGTAGATCTCTTTTAAATTTTGGACCAAATAGGTCAAAAGTATCAGATTCTGTTCCAAAATGCATCACGATTCTTTTCATTATACAAGAAGTTTTTTGATACACGAAGTTTACCATATTATGGAAGTATACGAGACGCTTAAGGGGGAAATGTTCCAGTTGGTCTTTAATTCTATTTTTATTTCCTTAAGGTTGCATAAAAACAGTGAAAACAAGATGTTATATTGCTTTACTGAGTGCATATATTACTGAAAGTATCAAAATGAAGTGCAACACTTTGGTGAGAAGCCCAATTATATTCATTAATATCATAGATCTTAAACATAATAATATTGTTCCAGCAGTAACTGAACGCTTTTCTTTTCCATCAACTGTAAATCTTTCCTTTCAGCAGACTTTAGTTTCCACCGAGTCAATTTGTTCACACAAACTCTGACTCTGTCAAACTTGATCAAGAAAGTCATCATGAAATGGATTAAACTGTAGCAAATGTTATCGAAAATCCCCATTTCAACTGGACATGGAAGACCAACTAATTTGTAGATGTAAGCCGCAAACGCTGGCCATGTGTATAAAGGTACTACCATACTCATTGCTTCCGTTGAATTCTTTGCCAGGGCAACTGAAATTGGATCTGCTTTTTCTATCACTGGTTTGTATTCTTTATGAAGCATCGTTTCACAAGCTGTGCGAACTTGATTATAACTACCTTGGCACAGATTGTACTTGTCTTCTATTCCAAGTAAGTAGCCAATTGTTCGCCAGAAATGAAGAATTGCGCCGTAATCGTCATTGGTCCATCCATGTAGACCGGCAAGTGATGGACACATAACTATTGGTCCAACAAAAGCCCATTGACCTAGAACCATGTCCCACTGAGATATATAGACGACGTCATCGTTTAGGGCAGCCATCTTCGCGAGGATCCTGTTGAACATACTAGAAGTACACGATCCTGAAGGGAGCTTGCGCCGCCTTATATGCTTTCATCCCCCCTCTTTTAGTGTTTCTTCGATATTTCGAAAACTATTCAATTTTCCAATTACACGTCATATATTAAATTACTAATTAAATAGCATGAAATTCCCCAGAAATATCTGTATATATAAAAAGCTATTTTACGTCGCCCAAAAAAGAGGTTAAGTTTGTTCATGCTGATGGTAACCATCGGTTTGTTCACAAAGCAAACCTCCATGTTAGGGGCCGAAAAAAATTGAATTTTTGATTATGGAATTATAATAGTGCGGGAAAGTTGCAATATCCACCCAATAGTAGCTGCGCGAAATTTAATTTTCATTGATTTATTTCTTTTGCCTCCTCAAGACGGCCAAAGTTTCGAGAAACTGCCAAAAACGGCCATTTTTTTATTAAAAACAATAAAAATTAGGAAAACGGACAATTGTTTTCTAATAGCGGCAAATCGTATAACAGTCCATCATAATTAACTGTAAAAAATTTAATTTGATCGGTTAATAACTTTTGGCTTTCTGAAGACAGCCAATGTTTTTCAAAAAACCGCAAAACATGATATTTTGATACGATACAACTTTTTTATTAATGCAAAAAAACCTTTAGTTAAGCACTAACATTGTTGATTGTTCATTATTCATTAATTTATTATCAGCTGTTTAAAGCTTCATGCAGTAGATTACTTCATTTTGTAATTAGTCTTGTGCTCAAATGAAGGCATGCCCGTGACGTGGTGGTATTTCTAAAAAAACCATCCTTGTTGTTTGATGTACAAACCGTACTTGCGGCTTCATTCACATGTTTTACACAACGCTCTACCGATTGGGTGTAGTATGGAAATTTGCAGTCCTCTACTGTAAGATCAGCTGTAATTGGTGGCTCAGTAACATCAAGCTTAAGCCAGTCAATCATGTCGATGTACTAATTGGCTTTAAATTTTAATTTCGGGACAACAAAGCGACGAGGTTTAACCGAGGAAGAAGATCTTCTTGCCTTGATAATCCGGCGAACAGCAAGTTCTTGAATGTGTCGTCTCTAGTCCGCCAACATGTTCAGCAGCAGGTTTTGGAGATGTGTGGAGATTTTCACATCGTCTAATAAGTACCTCGAGTTTTTGATTACACACACACATGTTCCACAGATGTTTTGATCCACTTGTACAGGAATGATTCATTTTGATACTGAACCATCCCAGCTAAAAAAATCTGCAGAAAATTTCTTTTTTTGAAGATTTCTTCAAGATTTCTGCAGATTTTTTGAAGACAGAAAAAATCTGCATTTTTTCTTGAAATTAATTTGCAGAAAATCTGCAGAAAATTTTCTTATTATATTTTTCTCTATATATTCTGCAAATATTTTGGAGACAGAAATAATCTGCATTTTTTCTTCAATTTAATCTGCATAAAATCTACAAAAATTTTTATTATATTTTTCTCTAAATATTCTGCAGATTTTTTGAAGACAGAAAAAATCTCTATTTTTCTTCAATTTAATCTGCAGAAAATCTGCAAAAAAATCCTGTTAAATATTTCTCTAAATATTCTGCAGATTTTGTAAGACAACAAAAAATCTGCATTTTTTCTTCAATTTAATCTGCATAAAAATTTATTTTTATTTTTTCTTTAAATATCCTGTAGATTTTGTAAGACTTTGCATTTTGTCTGTAATTCAATTTGCAGTTATTTAGCATATTTTCAAAAATCATTAAACTCGACCAATATCTGTTGATTTTTTGAAGATTTAACTGCAATTTCATAATATCTGCATTTCTCCAAATACATATTTTGCACCATATTCTCTAATATTGCAGCTCTATTTTCCAATGGATATGAAACAAAATTAGAATGTATTATTGTTTAATTCTACAGCAGACAGGAGTTTCAAAAAATTTCCCAATGGAAAAATGTCTTAGGACTAAATTTTTTAAATATGCCACTGAAAAAATGAATTCTAAATTAATCTTTAAAATAAATATTTGAGCTTTTACCATTTTAAACTTTTACCCTATAATTTAATTAATTTCCAATTAGTTTTCCAACTGTCTTTCTGACTAGCTATTTTCCTCCAAAAAGAATGGAAAAGTGGAGCTTGCGCCCTTTGGATGCTGAGAAGGCTTCCCAGAAATATAGAAGGTGAAAACGAATTTATTGAAATTGAGAATCTAAATTATTGAACAAAAATATTACTAATCTCATCTGTTACACATCTCTACGACTTTTGAAACAAGTATTCTGACCTGGGTTGATTTTTACACCACTAGATGGCGCCACGAGAGCCATGGTGACGCTATAACTTAAATAGATTAATTTGTCCCCCATCTCGCGTATGCCGACGTGGCCTTGTGGTTAGGGCACCTGCCCATAGCGCGACTACTTATAGAATCGCGGGTTCGAATCCCAGACAGAAGCTTGAAGTTTCGTCACATCGTATAAGTAAGTTGGTTCATAAATTAAATTAATAATTAAACCTTGACTGTAGAAAAATCTGCAGGTATTTGGAAAATATTTTTTTGCAGAGAATCTGAAGGTATTTGGAACATAGTTTTCTTCTGATATTCTGCATTTTTTTTCTGCAGAAAATCTGAAGAAAACATGTTCCAAATACCTTCAGATTTTCTGCAGAATTTTTGCAGATTTTTTTTAGCTGGGATGCGATGCAGTATACCCGCATACTGTAGTACACTAGTTGAATCAGCTCGGAAGAAGGTTCTTCTGTCCCAACGTATATTCTTAAGATTCTGTTAGCAGTCGTTAACCATCTTGCGTGAGAATTGGGCCCTGAGTCACGTCGGGACATATCAGAAGAACAAACGCCGGTTAAAACTGCATAGGATATATCCAATAAATACTTCTGATCTTTGCTCAAATCTTTGGCAGTTACTACCGACAGGTTACTATAAACTGGCTTGAAGATTGCTACTGGCAAATTTTCAGAGTTTATCAGACTTTTCCCTATCGGTCCATAATATGTGCGGGGACCGGTTGTATCACCTACCAGGTATTCAAATACATGTCTTAGAGGGAGCTCGTTGAAATGCAAAAGACATACTAACAACTGTAAAATTTTTGAAGCACAATGACACTGAATTTGCGCCCTTCATTTACTATGGTGCCATCACATTCTACTACCCCAGCTAAAAAGAATCTGAAAAAAAATCTGCAGAAAATCTGAAGGTATTTGAAGCATGTTTTCTTCAAATTTTCTGCAGAAAAAATGTAGAATATCTGAAGAAATCTATGTTCCAAATACCTTCAGAATTTCAGCAGAAGTTTCTACAGTCAAGGCTTAATTATTAATTTCAATTAATGTAATTATTAATTTCATTAGTAATTCAACTTACTTGTACGATGTCGACTCAGATTGTGACAAAACTTCAAACTCATCCTGTCCAGGATTCGAACCCGCGATCTACAAGGCTACGCCGTAATACACGAGATGGGTGTAAAATAATCCATTTGAGTTTTAGCGTCACCTTAGCTCTCGTGGCTCCATTTAGTGGTGTGAAAATCAACCAAGGTCATAATACTTGTTTCAAAGTCGTAAAGAGGAGTAATAGATGAGATTAGTAATATTTTTGTTCAATAATTTAGATTCTCTGTTTCAATAAATTCGTTTTCACCTTTTATCTTCCTGGTAAGCCTTCTCTCCATCCAAAAGGCGCAAGATCCACTTTTCCCTTCATTTTGGAGGAACATAGCTAGTCAAAAAGACAGTTGGAAAACTAATTGGAAATTAATTAAATTATGGGGGAAATGTTTAAAATGGTAAAACCTCAAATATTTATTTTAAAGATTAATTTAGAACTCATTTTTTCAGTAGCATATTTAAAAAATTTAGTGCCTAAGACAATTTTCGATTGGGAAATTTTTTGAAACTCCTGTCTGTCATAGAATTAAACAATAATGACAATTACATTCTAATTTTTTTTATATCCTTTGGAAAATAAAGCTGCAATGTTAGAGAATATGGTGCAAAATATGTTTTGGAGAAATGCAGATATTATGAAATTGCAGTGAAATCTTCAAAAAACAACAGATATTGTCAAGTTTATTGATTTTGTAAAAATCTGCTAGATAACTGCAAATTGAATTGAAGACAAAATGCAAAGTCTTAAAAATCTACAGGATATTTAAAGAAAAAAATAAAAATAAATTTTTTGCAGACTTTATGGAGATTAAATTGAAGACAAATTGCAAATTTTTTTTGTTTTCTTACAAAATCTGTAGAAAATTTAGAGAAAAATATAATAAGAAATTTGTTTGCAGATTTTCTGCAGGTTAAATTGAAGAAAAAATGCAGATTTTTTCTGTCTTCAAAAACATCTTCAGAAATCTTTAAAAAAACTTCAAAAAAATTTTTCTGTAGATTTTCTGCAGATTTTTTTTAGCTGGGGCTGTAATGTTTTTAGCGTTAACTTTCTTCTTCATCAAACGGTTTATGATATTTTTGCTGATACAAAGCTCCGGACCAGATGTAGGATTTATGTGGCCAAAATATTGCGATTCTGGTTCTATTACAATTGATAAATGTTCCTCCACAGTTACTTTTCGGTAATATTAATAATATTCCTTTATTTGACAAAGTGTCTTGTCTTCACGATCTTGGAAGAAAATTGCAATTGAATCATCTCTGGAAGTATGCTAATTTTCATTGCTGTGGAGCTGAAGTTCAGATCTCTTCAAAGATCTCTACCTTCTCTCTTTATTTTTATTCACCACATGAGATGCATCCACTTCAGATATAACGCCAAAGTCTTTCAAAATCACTGAAGTTACAGAAGCAGCTACTCTATCGGAAACATTATACCTATTGCAGACCGTAGCAGTTGCAGGAAGACGAGTTCTCATCTGCGAACTGCAGAATCAAGTATTGTCTCAAATGCTACAATAGTTGCATTGTGAAAAGGAAACGGGATCCAGTGTTGCCCGCGGTTCATTTTAAAGCAATATTTTTAAACATGTATCCAATAAAATGTATATCCGCGATTAAATTATTAAATAAATATGACACAAAAAACATTTTTTTTAACTTAAAAAAATTTAACCGTCTTGAGGAGGCAAAAGTTATTAACCGATCTGGTTAAATTTTTTACAGTTAATTATGCTGGACTGGTAAACCATTTTCCCGCGATTAGAAAAAGATTGTCCTTTTTCCTAATTTTTATTATTTTTTTTAAAAAATGGCAGTTTTCCGAAATTTGGCCACCTTGAGGAGGCAAAAGATATAAATCAACAAAAATTAAATTTTACGCAGTTACTATTGCCGGAATTATGCAAATTTCCAGCGCTATTGAATTCCATAATCAAAAAATGGAATTTTTAGATCCACCCTCCCACACAGCACAGAACTTTCTGAGAATGTACGAAATGAATCCACTCCTCCTTAAACCCTCCCGGGAGAAAAGGGAGCTTTCATACTCATTGTCACGATGCTTGGGGCAGGAAACTCTGGCAACATCCTTAGTGGAATTTCTGATCAGTGTGCTTAGATGGAGGCTTTAAAAACGCTTACGTAGACGATACATCAATGGATATTTTGAAGACGGACTTCCCTAATGGAAGATGAATTACTGGATGCAGATGAGTTTGTAAAATACATTTGAATCCATAATTGCGTAATGTGAAAAAGTCACAAATATTAATTTTACAAGAGACATAAAATGTAATTAACTATCGTTGTTGGTGAGGCAAAGTCTAAATTTTTTCCAAAATATACTTCCTTCAATGAGAGTAAGTAAGAAACATTTTTTAAGAAGTGTATAACATCAAACTGCGAGTAAGTGACAATTTACTTTGGAGCTGATTTATTTTTTATTATACTAAAGTTGGTTAATCATAGTTTTTACATTTGAAAAAGGTAAAGTGGTTGAAATATTCGACGAAACAATGAAGTTAAATTTGATTTTCATTACAAAAATTGAAAGTATTGTTGTAAGTCATAAAAAACTCCCCAATTTTTAAAAATGTGTCAGAACAATGAAAAAATGGGAGCAGTCAATAGTAGTTACAGTAGTACAAGTAACAGTTAGTAGTATTGAAAATATTATTGTCAGTTAGTACGATTTTTTACGATTATGTGTTTTAAAGATATTACGGAAAAAATAAAACTTTGCTTAATTTTTAATTAACGGAAATTTAAATTAACATTTTGTCTTTGAAAATCCGACTGTGATTTTTCTCTCCTTCTGGAGAACACACGAGTAAAATTTCATCAAGGTTGGACAAAAGATAATTGAACAAATAAAATTGTATGAAGAAAACATGCTCACAGACAGAAACTGTTTTATATTTCTACTAATAATACAGGAGAATGTTTGCGTTGGCTCTCTACAGGGCAGACGGCTGGACTTAGAGTTACGAAATTTGGCATAAGAAAACTTTGGAGGGTAGGAATGCACACATTGGAGAGCTTATTTTGAAATTCTTATTCGAATTGCAATTACATAAAAATTAAGCAAACTTTCGGCGTTTTTACTTAATAACTTCCGAAATTATTGCAAAATAAAATTATTTTTTACACCATGAAAATATACAAAAATTACCTTTTCAATGGTATGAATTAAATTGCCACGTGCTCTTTCCGTTCACCTTCACAAAGCACCCAGAATAAAAACACCACTGCATTTGGTATATCAAGAATATTTTACCGAATTTCCCGAAATCCGAACGTCAAGGTCAGCCCCAATTAGTTCAGATTCCTGGGTTCTACTATGTAGCTTTATATGTATACGTTCTGTAATAAAATGTTGCTTAATTGAGAAAAATCAAACCTTCATTTTGTGTGTATTGTCTATAAAAATGTTTAAATAAAGTAAGCCGAATAAATGTATTGTACTTTTAGGATGCAAAAATAGATAAAAATTACCCCGGTGAATATAATTTTGCCATAAATTTGAATACCAATAGATGTCAATAAATTTGAATACCAAAACATGTCAATAAATTTAAATACCAACACATGTTCATAATTTTTCCAATACATGTCCATGCATAAGAAAAAATGCAGCATCTTAATTAGTAGAAACAAACTCCGTTAGATAAACTCCTAAGTGCGTATCAAACAAACAGAGAATTTTTCAAACATATACCACTTATTTACCCATCCTCGCCCCCATTTACTGTAGTTCTTTTTCAGGATTATAATACAAATGCTATTATTTGATTTAATTTTACGATAAAATATGACACTGTATTTGGGTATTTCAGTTTAATGTACACCTTAATTCCAATCAGTGATTTTTTTTAAACTGTCACGCATTCACAACTATATCACTATAAATAACATTTTCTATTTAAAGTCATTTCCATCCAGTGAAATTATTTTTAACTTTTAAAAGTGATAATCTTAAGTGAAAACGATTACACTTTCACTCAAGTAAATAATTCATGTGTTGATAAAGAAATTCGAGCCGATTTAATATTAATTTTAAAACAGACAGAAAAAAATTAAAACAGCTTTAGAAAAGTTTTCTTTTCTTTGAAGAAATAAGAGATTCAATTTAGCATTCTGGATAAATCCTCCTGTGCTAATCCTATGAATATGGTCCCATAAAACGCAAACGAGACTCCATCCCATGACATGCATCAGTAAAGCCTTCCGCTTTGGCTATATCAGAGATGTTCCCCCATCTGCCGCGGCGCTATGGAAAGTATACTTTCCAAAGCTTTTAGGCAAACATTCGATTTCCTGTGAACTTCCTTTGTGTGTGCTTTGGCGCCGAAGCGACCTCCTTTGGAGGGCATAGCGTGCCGTGAAGGAAGAACATTGGAAGTCCTTAGGTGCAGCGTGTGCTGTGCTGCTCTATGTTAGGCACAACTTCATAAGCATGACTTAATACTATATTCATACTGGTGTAAAACAACATTTTCTCGAAAAAATAAGTTTAAAATGTAGAGTTAACAATGTTTCTTAGGATATAATGGAACTTTGATGAAATTATTAAAAAGAGATAACTTAAAAATGAAGGCGAGCCAGAAAATGTTCAGATCAATATCAAAATAGTTGAAGTCAGCGAGCAGAAAATCGTGTTAATTCACGAATTGAGAGGACGATCATGGAAATTAATATTGTGAATATTTTATTTTCGGTACTTTTCCATTATACGAACTGCGATTCAAATGACAGTCGAAATCAGAATAAACCTGTTTCATTCTCATCCCGTAAGTCCAGATAGCATAATCGTCAACACATCACGCTCCTAAAACCTGCTTTGCGCGTTCGCTCCTTGAATGACAAAATTTTTCCTTGAGTGTTTTCACTCGCTATAATTACATTTTTCTTCCTAATAATTCTCTTGGCATTTTCGTATCACTTTAAGAGTTTAATTGGTTTATTTTTAATCCTTCAAACAAAAAGACATTTAAAAAAACCTTCGAACATTGTTCTTTCTAAGACTATTCATTAATAAAATTATCTTCATTTGGTACATGCATTAACTATCAGGTATAATTTCCGTTTTCATCAAGCCATATCTGTCAGATTTAAGGGTGATGATGTCTGAGGCCTCAATGAACCATAACCCCCTCTCATCAACTACGTTAGCTAGAATGCGCCAATTTGGCTGGAAATGCATGGTGTGCATATAACGAAGCGCAGATTCAGTTAATTTGTTTTTAATTTTCTTCCATCTTTAATAGTTTCTGAGATAGCAAGTGTCAAAATTTGCCACCATCTCGAATTTCATCCGGCTTTTCTAGTCTTTCTGAATATCTCGGAAACAATTCAGTTTAAAAATACATTTGTTTAACAAATAATTTATCGTAAAATTCCTTACAAATACATACTTTTATTTTGCTTCTTGCTTTAATAGCTCCAGAGATATTTAAGAAAAACTAAAAAAGGGGTTAAGAAATCCAATTCGGTAGCAAACTTTGAAACCCATTAACTTCGAAACAATTAAAGCTACATCAAAAATAAAAGCATGAGTTTACAGGGACTTTAAATTCTGTAATTTTTTGTCTCACGTGTAATTTGAAAATTAAATAGTTTTCGAAATATTCAAGAAAAACTAAAAAAGGGGGACAAAATCCAATATGGCGGTTAAATTTCAGGTCCATTATCTCAAAAACGATTTAAGATAGAAGAAAAATAAAGGTGTGTATTTGTAGATAATTATACCCTCTTTAATTTATTTAATAACATGTAATTTTAAAACTTAATAGTTTCCGAGATACTCAAGAAAAACTAAAAAAGGGGGAGGATATCCAAGATGGTGGCCCGTTTGGGACCCATTATATGGGGAACTAGTAAAGCTAGAAAAACAATAAAACCATATATTTGTAGGGTTTTTCACGCTCTTTAATTTGTTAAATCAATTGTAATTTGAAAAAGAAGGGATGAAATCTAAGATGGCAGCGCGAGATTACCCCCGTGGACAAGGGACTCTTAGTATGTTCCTCAGGAACCCTCAAGAGCATGTTTGCCAATTTTCAAAACTATATGATTTAATAATTTTTTCAAACCCTTCGTTGACTGCACTAAATTGCCTATATCTTTATTAATAATAATAGCGAATGTATGCCTGCCTATTGGCGTTCAATACCAAGGACTGTTCGTCCTACAGTTGCGAAATTTTGCACGAATAAACTTTGAAGGGTGGGAATGTGTACCGCGAAGCCACTTTTTCAAAACTTTAATTAATGAAGTGTTAGTTTAACTTTTGGCTTCTCATAGCACTAACTTCCATAAATCTATTACACGAAAATCATATCTATACCATCTTAAAATTAAAAGAAATGATCTTTTCCATTATACCAATTTTATTGCAGTACAATTGTCCCCCAATTTAAACAATTTTTGAAATATTATTTGCAACAACACTTTCCATTGTCACAATGAAAGTCAACCTCTTTCTCTGTTCATCAAATCTTTAATTCATATTCCTCTCTTCTACTAAAAAGATCGTTATTTCTCAGATATTTTTAGTCAGAAATTCCACTTTTCACTTAAGCTATGGAAGGGGGTAAGTGATTTTATATATGGCGTATGGATGCCAGAATTTCTCTGTCTCTCTATGGATCTTGAGCACGAGATAATTTTTCATTCTTGATTAGATTTGTCATTCACGTGTTTGCTAAAATTGGTTGCCATAAATTCTAAATCTATGGATGTATTAAGTTTTGCATTTCACAACAAAATGAGAATTTTCCTTATTTATTTTAAGAATTAAAATATATGTAGATTGAAATCTGTTATTCAGTGATGTGTTATAAATTCACTGGTTGACAAATACTAATGAATTTTTTTGTATTTCGAAAAATTGGGACTTGATAGTAATATAATAGTTCGCAATCAGTTGCAGAGAGTCGTGGGACACAGTATTGTCGAAGATTCGGTCACGAGGGCAAATAAGGAGGTCACCAGAAAAGGTTGAAGGCGAAAGTGCAGTTTAACCCATCCGGTTTGACAGAAACTGATAACGAGTCGTAACTTTCATCAATGGTTATGGTTGATGTGCATAATAATTACATGCATTTTCGAAAACACAGTACAAATATCTGGGAAGATATAAAGGTTTTTTTAAAATTTTTCCGCAATTTTTTTTCTTATAACATGCAGAGTTTTCAACCAGATTGTAGAAAACTTACAGAATACTTGAGAATATGTAACAGAAGCATTGTATTAAAATTTGAAATAAAAGATTTGAATATTACAGGAAATTTGAGAACTTGTATTTAATGTTTTTTTACTGTGCATGTGCGACACGTAGCGTAATATTTCTTTCATAACTTTAGAGCAAGAAATATAGGACAACTGATATAAAAATTCCAGTTCAATACCAGTAGTATTCAGAAAGATATCTGCATTGAATTTTGGCGAATTTCGGTGCACTCTAAGAGAAGTTAAATTATGAGGGTTCTTACAAAAACTGATATTTTTTAACCTTGAATTTTCTAACAGTAATATTGAATTTTATGAAAGTTTAATATCCTGAATACTCATGTATACTTATAGGTTAAATACATAATTTAAATTACAGTATGCCGATTACCATTGTATTGCGAACCATTGTATTCCTATTAAGTGCAATTTTTTCACAATTTTAATATGTTCCTATTTTTGTTAACCATTGTAGTTTAAGCATATACTCTCTAATCTGGGTATAGGCCCAAATTGCGATTGTTGGAAATAAGAAAGCTGATTCTCTTGCCAAAGAAGCAACTGAAAAAAATGAAGTGGATTTCAATGTAGGTATCCAAAGTCATGGATTAAGTCAAGACTTAAAGAAGTGACTCTTCAAAATTGGCAAGAAAGATAGAAAAACTCATTTGCAGGCTAGGTACACTTTTGGGCTTATGCCCAAAATAGACCTCAAGAAATACATGGGTGTAGCCGAGTGTGTCATCATTAAAGGAATAAAAGTGAGACTATCACATTTATAATTATTTACTTACTTAAGACATAGTTACAGACACACACAATTACAAAAACACAGAAAGCAATTAACATAAAAAATGATTAAGTAATTTAAGAAAGGAAATGATTAACCCACCCAGCGGCTCTATGGAAATTTTGAAACGTTTGAGAAACGCCAGGTTCGAAAACTCAGTTGTACTAGCAAGCGGCAGCAATTTTTAACAATAAGCATTCCCTCCCCTGTCTGCGGTTAGAGGGTTGTGCGATCTCAAAGGAGAGATTTGACAGTGATTTATCTCTTTAATCCGGAGGGGACTTTTTCTTCCCAGCTCCTTTAACACCGAAGACTTCTGAGAGGATATCACATGGAATGGACTATCCCATTCTGGTCGGCCTTTACCCCACCACTCCACTCCCCGCTATTCAAGGTAATAAAGCTGTCAGCGTTCTACTTTGATTGACTTCTTCGCGGTTTTCCGCGAGGGTCGAAAGGCATATCGAGAGTTTGTCTTTACGTTTCAATATGAGAAACTTCTGTTCGTTTCCACAATTATTTTTCAGTATAATGCATTCTGCTCACTGATTTTTTTGGGCTTATTTCCTTATTATAAAATATTATTTGGGGTTTTCTATTATATTACTGAGAAGTGGCAGAGGTTTTCTAAAGAAATTATTTTATAATTCGAAACATTCTGCATTATATTTTCAAAAATTCCGATTTTTAATAAATAAAATCTCACATCGAAATACATTTCGAATACATTCCTGCTTCTTTTAGCTTAAGAATTTTACTTCAGTTGAGTGTTGTACTAATTGATTTTTATTATGATTTTCTGATTATAAAATACAGTTTCCTGCAGTATTACTAACACAGCGTTAACTTCTTTTTAAGAAGTGTCTGTGTTATATTTCAAAAAACTCTAATTCTCAATAAATATGAAGAAAATCCGTTAAATAAATTAAATACGGGAAAATACCACACATCGAAAATAACAGATTTCTTTGGCTTTTAACATAAGAATTTTACTTCATTTTACTTTATTACGAAGCTGTTTGCAAATTGATTTTCGTGCTGATTTTCTGCCTATAAATTAACGTTATGAGGTCTGTGCAGTATTTTTCACAGAACTGTTTTAAAAATAATCCGTGTATTATATTTCCAAACATGCATGCATGAATGTTTTCTTCTAAATATATTAAATAAATTTTGAGATATCCAATTCAAATAAATACCAACAACGAAAGCGCGGAAATCTTGGCTCTACGCGGGCGTGGTTCTCGTCGAAACCCCCTCAATAATTTACAATACACTTCAAAATTTCGTTCATATTTTTTCGGTTTTGTCAGTTTTGAAAAAAAGAGCATACAGAAAAAAATATAGAAATTTCGACAGAGTAACTAGTCCCATTTTTGCGAAATTCATTACAAAGAAATTTATTTGTTTCCTCTGGGAAAACAAAGTTTATACCTACATAAAACCATGAAAAAAGAGGACTCTTTTTGCCTTTAGTTGACCTTATTGAATATCTGAAAGCTTATTTTCATCAAATAAATGAACATAAAGTGGAAATTTGCCTACGTTAAAAATTCTTAAATAGGTGGTTTTCTGTAGAAACCAGAGCCATCTTATCCAATGGGCTCAGGGGTGCCATTGATCCTAAGGCGCCTAAAAATTTACTATACTGATTTATTATAATTTTGAGTAAAAAAAATTAATTATAATGTTAAATAAGTTAAAAGTAAAGCTATGGTTAGGGCTTGTAACTAGAGCCAGAGATTTTGTAATGTTGCATAAACATCTATATCATTTCAAAAAAAAAATCATACTCAGTCAATCTGTTAACAAATCATAAACTATGATTGTAACAGAAGTAACACAAATTAGAGAAGCTCTCTTGCAAAATCTTGTTTTGAAAAGACAAAGATCAATAAAATTGAAAAGCGACAGTCGGAAAACAGGTGACATTTTTTTTTTTGTTCCTCAATTACTATATTAGGTAGACATTTTCGTGCCATTTTTTTTGTTCCTCAATTACTCTATTAGGTAGACATTTTCGTTGGGAGATAGGCTTTAAAATTCCTGGTTATGGTTCTGACGGGGCGCCAAATTACTTTTTCCCACCGCCCCTGTGAGGGTTAAAATCGGATAACTGGTTTTCTACTGTCGAACTTTCTAAAAATCTTTTAACAGAGATATAAAATAATTCGTGTCTATGTAATTCCTTTAAATAAACGGACATGACTCAAATAATTTTTACCAAAAAAGAAGCGAGAAGTTAAGTCTTGAAGATTTCGCTTTCAATCTGACGCTAAATGTATTTCAAAATTATTTACAATGCATTTTTCCGTTTCTGTACGAAGTGACAGGCGGTAAGAATCAAAAAAGGAGAAATTGTTAGATTTTATAATATGACAAACAAAAGTTGATGTTCTAAATTCGTTATTCTGGAAAAATGATGTCTCAAGAAATACCTGACATTGGATTATGTTTTATATTTTTACAATATTTAAAGCACCTCTTTAATTAATCCATTGTAATTTTTAAACGAAAAAATATGGATAAGGGTATAAAAAGAATTGATGCCATCGAAAATCTCTGTTGGATAGATATTATCATACAGATTTTATGCAGTTCCGCCCAATGTCCACCTTCCAGTGGACATAAAAAAAGAGAACGTTATTTTTAGAATCAAAGGCACAGGACTAAAAAACAACAAAGTTAATGTAAAATAAAGATATATAGAAATATTACGGGAGAAACAGTTACGAAACTAATACAAAATGTTATCAAAAATGCTATAATCTGTCCTCTGATGAGCATTTAAATGAAGCATATGTAAAATGCTGTGATTTTTCATTACTTATTAGCAATCTTTATGAAAATATTTAAAATAGCCACGTAAACTTATTTTTTCGCTTTTTTGAATTTCTCAGGTGTTCATTATTTAATTTTTAACTGAAAGAAAAAATAGGGATATAATGTTCCGCGCGCGTATAACGGAAGTGAAAATAGGAGTAGAATGGAAAAGATTTCTTCTTGAATTCAGCTATAAAATATTTCCTATTATGTGCGGAGAAAGCTTGTAAAGGGAAAAAACCTATGTAAACACTGTCAGTTCGCAATAAACTTTTTCGTCGAATTCCCCTCCCTCCGCTCCAGGCGAACTCAAAGGGGCTGTGGGAAAAACCCCGACAAGGATAATTGGACCTCCAACCGCGCTTATCAATGAAGCCATCTTTCTACCCTACCACCCCTCAAGCGCAGGAAAGCGCATAAAAATTTTGTATCGTCGTGACGAATGTCAAACCTCAAGGCTAAAGTAAACCAAAACTATTTAACTTTACAGACTTTACTCACCTGACAATAAGAATCATAAAGTACAATACAATACTTTCGATAATGTAATAAAAATTACAATGAAATAACTAGACAAAAAATGTCTTCGACCGCGTCAAAACTACAAATACAAGTGGGATGACTACAAAAGTAGGAAAATTTTCGAGCTTGTATAGCCAGAAAGCAACGTTGAAACGTTTTTATTAATTTTTTAAAAGAGGGAAATTAAGGAAAACAGTTGCAATGATTTTAAATAAAATCAAGAATTCTGGCTTGGCTCTGTAGGGGGGCTGTAGCCCGATAGCCCCCCCGGATTCGCCACTGATTGCAGTAATAGTGTCTTCATGTGCCATATTTGTATATTACTTATATTTGCTTATTTAGAGTCAAAGTGTATAATTTCATTGCCTTGTACAAGCAATTATGATAATAGTTTCATTAGTTTGCCATTCATCAGAAGTCTAATTATACAATATTGCATTAACTGCTAATTTCACAAAGTATTTTGTATCAGTATTGCATTCAGTTATACTAACACGTCCTCTTTTTGCTTTTGGAATTTGCGTTAGATACTATTTTCAACATTATTAAATTTTGACATCAATTTACGATATATAAGTATCTTAGCTCATTGCAGAATTATATTAACGGCATTTTTCATATTTGCATGTTTTAAAGAAATATACTAAACTTCCATGCTATCCAAGTTATCGTTGTAAAATAATCTTTTAATTCTGTTCTCTAGTTAGCATCACAAGATTACATTCAATGTATTTGAGTTAATTTAACGCGTTTGGTAACTTGCATTTATATTTTCCTTTACTCTAAAACCTCTATTGTTTATCGCGTTTTTTACTGACATGTTTTTAAATCTTTGTTAAAATAATTTCTGTAATAGCTACAATAATTTTAAAAGTTTCATTGAAGAATTTAAATAAAAATTTTATTTTCACTTTGGATGTTTGAAAAGCATATAGACATATTTTGAATAAATTTACTGTTACATTTTTTAAATATATACGTAACTAAAAGAATTCGAATAAAAAATTTGTACTAGTATCATTCACTGTCAAATTCTGACTATTAGAAAAAATTTGATAAGCTATAACTTGTTAATAAGACATTTTCATTCCTTTCATTTCATATTAAGTGGCATTCAATAAGTGAATAAATAAAAAATGGCTCAAAAGAATAATAATAAAAATAAAGTTTTATAATAGGTAAAACTGTGAACTGCACGATTTGTTGTTGAAATATTTGGTTATTTGCTCTCCATCTGTATCATCGAACCCTACTTCTATCTCATCAGATAAAATTAGTCTCGAAAGCTTTCAAAAACTGATTTTATGGAAATAAGAGCATTCAAACTTCATTTTCTGCCAAATGTGGCGAAATAATAAATAAAAAAATCGAGATTGAGAGTGTACCAAAAAAAGAAATAATAATAATCAGATATTTGATAGTTTGATGGATTTTGAAGCAAGATATTTTTTCTAATTAATCAACAACAATGATATTTCAATCTCACATTTCTATTTTTCCCAATATATCGTTCACAGCAGTAAAAATGACAATGTGCACTTACTGCCGTTTCCATTTAAGCGGTAAACCAACGGATTTTATTAAACACCCATGTTGTCATCCGCTCTATACATTTGATTTCAAGACGGAAAACGCTAAAAGAGAGGAGATTACTTGTCTCTCACAAACTAAGACTCTGCTTTGAAATCAGAACAACACACAGAAAATGAAAAACAATTGTTTTAAAAAATTTGTTTAAAGACTTTCTCCTTTCTGCTACTGCTGTGTTTTACCCCTCCTGAGAAAACTTTAGATGCGGTCAACTTCAAGTGCTCTTTCTCAAACTTGATTTCTCGGTATTACCACCACACATTCGGTATTCTGGGTATTCTTATATATTCAGATTTTTTAGTCTCCCTAATTCTCTTTGAAATAGAATTCGTAATAATCATCAAGCGATTTAAGCAATCTTCAATACATTTATTTTGGATTTCAGAGCCGAAAAGAAACTTTTAAAAAAGTTAAAAGTATTTTCTTAAAGTTTATAAAGATTCTATTAATTTAGTAATAAACTTTAAAATCTTCATTCCCAAAATTTGATAAGCGTCAACACCTACGTTGAAAATTAATTTAAAAAAGATTTTCTCTAATTAGGTTTGTAAAGAATATGTAAATGTAAGATTAATTTTTGAATTTTGTTCTAGTTATGATTTCACTATCTAATGGATGTATTGAAAATCAGAATGCTATAAAAACAGTTATCGCATGTTTTATAACATATTTTATCTTAATTTTACTACGTATTTATACAGTAATTCCCTTGAAATAATTTTTATTTAGGTCATGCAATAACTATTAGCTTTTCTGCTATAATTTGATGCCTTTACCATCTCCTGTCGAGAGATAAGAACCAATAAAATATATTTTCTTGCGCTACGTTAGTTTGTATAAACCAAATTAATCATCGGAAGGCTACAAAACATTTGTTTGGAAGTTGTATCTTCTATTATTTTTGGGTTATAGAATCACTTTATTAAACTGACACTCGTTTTGTTAATCTCTGCTACTTACACGACTTCATAAAAGTTATATATATATATAATAAATCCACGTTATAACTATTTTAATTTCTAATTTTTCTGATTTAAATCTTAATTATAACGCAACGTTAAAAGTACGAGAGACGCAGTTTCTCGTTGTTAAAAACATGGTATGGCTTTAACAGGAACGTACCTAATAATTCTGTAAAATTCTATTAGTAGAATTCCGTCATGATAAATAGTTCTAAAACCTGCTTTATAAACAAAAACAGGTAATAATCTAGGAAACTGGAAATATTTTTTGTCAGCGGAAGGCAATTTTTTATTTTTATATCCGTATTTCTGTAGCGGATTCTCGAAAATAACTATTCGGTCATTCTCCATTTTATACTTTATAAACAGTAACATAGGTGTTTAAAAAATTTAGTATCCATCCTCACGTTATCTCCCGCCAATAAAAGCTGGAAACCTGTTATTACTATTTCAAAGAATTAGCAGAAAATTACGATAAGCTCTAAGAAAAACGTTCCTTCTTGCACAAAAGTCAAAAAGCCCCCCCACAGACTCAAAATCCCTCTTCTTCCAACTGCGGGGTGAAAAACACAAAGGACGGTTTACAATGGGCGGGAAAACCCTGCAATTACTAGTATGTATGTGGTCCTGGGGGAAAGGAAATTCCAATAGCCCGAGAATACCCGGGCTTGCCGCTAGAGATGCAGAAAAGTTTGCGAGTTATCTCGTAGATGGCCGCTTGAGACGTAAAAAAGTTCGCGAGATATTTCGGGTTTGGCGCTGAGTGGGTTAAAACTGTTTTTCATCACTTTCATCAAATCTTGTTTACCAATTTGTAATATTTTAAGCATTTGTATATGAAATAATGAAATTTCATTTTATTTCTGTGCTGTTGCGGTAGCATTTCAAAATGCTTATCATTTGGTTTAATTTGACAAAATATGCATTATTTCATTTACATTTTGTTCCCCCAAATTTTGATACATTTATTCCCGAATAATATGACTTGGTGAAAACTTAATTCTTAAAGAAATTGAGTTATCTTTCGTTATTTCCGTCGAAAAACATAATTTATTGTTATTATCGTTACTTTATTTGACCTATTATAATAATTTAAGGAATCGATTATTTTCAGGTACTAAACCTAACGAATAAAACGTTATTTGCAGGTAAACTGTACCTACCGATGAAACGTTATTTGTAGTCATACTGTACCTATGGATTACTTGCAGGTTTTGTCAAATTCAATATTTTTCTGAAGGAATTTTAAAATGTCGTTTTGAACGGTTCGAACCGGGCGAATTTTTAACTTTAAAAAACATCAGCGGCTTTGCTTTCAGGAAAGCAGAATCATAGTAGCTACACTTATTCATTGAATGTTAGTAATCTCAGTTTTTTTTAAATTCCGAAATGAGCTCTCAGCTCAAAACGTTCCTTCGGAAAAACCAACAGAAAAGTACCGTAGTACGGCAGTCCTAAAGATATCCGTTCGAAAATTATCAGAACTGCAGGACACTGAACATGCGAGCTTGGCTAAATCCGAAGCTCGCCGAGTAAGTTAGAGGGACGCTTAATAAACAAGTACCCGAAATTTCAATCTTCTCTTTGCAGTTGACGAAAAACCCAAAGTCAATAGTTTAAATCTGCTATAATCCCTTT